>OY811984.1:2798357-3005857 GCA_963681505.1 Eunapius fragilis
CATGCATGGAACTGAACTCAAGGGTTTTAAATCTTTGCTGTGTCGATGCTGAATCGATTTCAGGATGAAAGCATATTTTAATAAATTAATGATAAAATATGCTGCCCATCCTGATGCAGTAGCCATGACAGCAGCACAAATATGTATGACAGTCTAACGTATCTGGCAATTGTTTTCAAGGACAAAAACACTGATAAAAAGATACCAATTCAATGCAATATAAATATCAGGGTCTGAAGTTATATGTGAAGGTCATTTCCATACGCCATACATAGATTGACGATAGTATCTAAGGAAAGAACAAAACAAGGTAAAGTTCTTCAAGTACACTGAGGTGAACCTAAGGCACTTCATACAATTAAAAGTTGTTTGTGTACAGGACTGGTGTGTGTTGACAACTAGCCATATCCAAACATTAACCTATTTGTTCAGGGATGGAATATGCATTTTATCGCATGATTGTGGTCCATTAGTTAATATTGCATGATGAAGATAAGGTAGAGAGATATACAATCTGCAGTGGTAGGTGGTTATAGAGCAACGACACTTAATATTACTCAATGTGTGTACCTATGCGTACGGTGTCTCTACAACTGTACAACACATGTGCCCACTACCATGTGCCCACTACCATGTGCCCACTACCATGTGCCCACTACCATGTGCCCACTACCATGTGCCCCACTACCATGTGCCCACTACCATGTGCCCACTACCATGTGCCCACTACATGTGCCCACTACCATGTGCCCACTACCATGTGCCTACTACCATGTGCCTACTACCATGTGCCCACTACCATGTGCCCACTACCATGTGCCTACTACCATGTGCCCACCTACCATGTGCCTACTACCATGTGCCTACTACCATGTGCCCACTACCATGTGCCCACTACCATGTGCCCACTACCATGTGCCCGCTACCATGTGCCCACTACCATGTGCCCACTACCATGTGCCCACTACCATGTGCCTACTACCATGTGCCTACTACCATGTGCCCACTACCATGTGCCCACTACCATGTGCCCACTACCATGTGCCCACTACCATGTGCCCACTACCATGTGCCTACTACCATGTGCCCACTACCATGTGCCTACTACCTCATTTCTGTATGGCAGTAGCAACAGATATGATTGTAACATACAGTGTAATAGCACTTAATTAATACCAATAATTATATCTGGTACAAGAGAGCAATACACATAGTGATAAACTAAAACGCAGCTGGATAAGTCAACAAGCTAAGCAAAACTCCAAAAAGATGGCACTGGACCTGCCATGTAGAAATACTCTTGCATTAATGCACCATATAATGTCACCTCCATATAAGATACATTCAATACCTTCCATTACTGATCCAATGTTGTGCCATGCAAAATTGTGTCAGCGTGCACGATAAATTAACTCATATTTTTAACTTACATCATAAAAAAAGTTCATCACGTTGAATCCAAAAGCAATGGCCATCCCTATCCTAAGCCTGTTGTATAAAACATCAGAACAGGTTGTGGTCTGATGATGCATGAATACGAATCCGATAATTATTATAGTTGTGAAGCTCAAGGACCTATACATACCACATCAGTGATACATCGGAAGTAATCGCATTGTGCGCAGCATCCACACTGGGAAGAGTAGTGTACAAGTGGTGGGTTGCCGGAGTGTACAGCAGCCGTAATATGGTATCAGCGTACGTACGTACCTCTCGTTGCATCTGGGCTAGTCCATCGCGGTTGGTGGTACACTTGGCCAGAATTGTGGCATTGATCTCGCCTTTAATCTTGGTTTTGGGTTGAACATATTAAAATTGCCAGTTAAGAATTAGACATCGATGCTAAAATCACAATTCTCATGATCATGCAGGCTTACTCCGTTTCCTTCTGCTACCCCGAATGCAGCTGCAGATAATGACACGTACAGCAGTGGTAGAAGAATTGCAATAAACAGAGCCTGAGAAATCAAACATGTCGGGACATTCGTGCAACTAGCCGAAAGAGGCAATTACTTTGTGAGTATGTTCCAATTCCCATTCATCACTTCCGTAAACTGGATCACGTATCCAGTGGCAATAACAGAAGCAAGCGTGCCTTAGTACAGCCAGAATGGTGGTTAAGATGAAAAGCGATGCAAGGACGACCGTAGTTGGGCCACTGTAGACGATGAGCAGGGACCCTTCGAGAGCGAAGAGCAATATTCCAGCCGATGCACTACAGCATACCACAACGAGCTTAGGGAAACAACACACGGTAAGTACGCCACCTATGTAACTACGAACAACTTACCACGGTCTTCGTTGCGACCACAAAGTAACGTATGAGCGATAGACGGTCCTTTGATTTGTATTCGTCCATTATTTGGCCACACCCTATTAAAAATTACCAATTACATCATAATGTTTTTCTAGTCTGGGGACCCGACTGATGGCTGTGTTATCAGTCTCGCATCCGTTTTGTGCACTACTGCGCAGTAGCATGAATCTAATTGTGCCCCACCTACGAGCATGTATGTCATTAACTATAAGCCATAACATTAATCTACACCACGTGTTTTTTGTAATGGCCGATATATGGATGCTGTCCATTACGCTGTGGAAAGACAGAGATAAAGAGCCTTCAGTTGGAAGTAGTTCTAGCTATAGCCACTGGGCAGGACGTTTTTGGAGTGTTACCAACTGGATATGGCAAGAGTCTTTGTTATGCCTGCCTTCCTATTTTGTTTGATCAACTGTACCATACACCGTACTGGTGTAGGCAGTGCACGACACATTTTTACAGCTAACAGCCGATCAAATAAATCCTCAACAATATTGACAGGGAACCTCCTAGCGACAGCTCATCTTGCGCGAAATAAACGTGCAACGCTAGATGAAGATATTCCGTTAAGGCTCCGCCTTTCGAGTGGAATGTTGGTAAGGTCATATCCACATGACAAACAAAGGACAGAAAGATTATCCGCCATACTAATGCTAAATAGTCTGGGGACTAGTACTGTTTGTGCAGTGATAGGTAAACCGTTATCCACATTATTATTTCATGAGATTTCATGATACCAACTAGTGCACAAAACGGATGCGAGCTAGTTAACAGACTGATTGTACCGCCATCAGTCGGGTCCCCTGTTGGAAGGGCATTGTCCTACTCCATTTCTAAAAACATCACTGGTGGTGAAAAGCAGCAGGAAGCCCGTGCAGGGGTGGACTACATCAAGGTCAACTAGCATGTGCAGGGGTGGACTACATATCATGGTCAACTAGCACGTGCAGGGGTGGACTACATCAAGGTCAACTAGGGGTGGACTACATCAAGGTCAACTAGCACGTGCAGGGGTGGACTACATCATGGTCAACTAGCACGTGCAGGGGTGGACTACATCAAGGTCAACTAGCACGTGCAGGGGTGGACTACATCAAGGTCAACTTCCACATCACAACTTTGCCACTGTGGACAAGATCATTGATGTGCTTGCACTGCTATCAGACCTGAACCACACCCTGTGTGATGAGCTGTGTGGCCTCAGTTCCCACATTTACACGTTCCTCAGTTCTTCATGTACAGGTGTATGTTGACAACTAGTCATATCCGTACATTAATACGTTTAACCTCTCTGTTCAAGGACGGAATATGCATTTTATCATACTTATACAGTGGTCCAGTTGTTAATGCTGCATGATAATGAGATTGAGATAATACTAAATGCATGAAGCCTCTGCAGTGGTAGGTGATTTTAGTGGAACAACACTTATTACTCATAGTGAATTACCCTATGTATGCTCCTCATCTCCAGGCCTGGTGCCTACAAAACAATTGTACAATACATGTGCGCATATCTGTATGATAGTAGCAATAGACATGATTGTAACATAATAGTGCTTAATTAAATACCACTTATTTAATTATAACTGGCCAATACACATAGTGATAAACCAAGATGTATAGGATAAGTCAACAAGCTCAGCAAACTCTGAAAAGATGGCACTGGGACCTGCCCATGTAAGATATACTCTATAGCATTCACCTAGATTCATGAACAAGTGGTTCCTTGTTTCCAGGGTTATTGTGTTCCTTTGCAGATGCCTCTGAAACTACTTTAAAGTGACATTTGCTGAAGGAGATGTCAAGACTGTGTTTGTTATAATCATGATTGAATGGACAAATTGTTATTTGGATCTCTTCTGCTGAGCTTGTTGTTGCATGCAGTTAATAAGAAATAATGCTCATATACACACCTAACTGAATACTAGCTTTAAAAATAGGTGACATATAATTACTTACATATGTGGCAATGTGTGACTGCCAGTGAGCTTTGCACCAACCCAACCTTGCAGCTGGTTAGATTAAAATGACTGTATCCGTATTAGCACAATAATGGTCTTTTTCGTTCAAGTTGCTAGTGCCATTGGAAAAAAAACAACACTCAGCTTTAGGCATGGTTTATGGGTAAAGTGGAGATACATGTTTTGCTAATATCCATGCATGTTTGTACAAACGTAGAAGATGCCATTAGATTATTAACGTACGTACGTCACTGTAAAAATGGATGGGTGAATTTCACTCAAAACGGTTCAAAATAGCACTTGATTCGAGGAATCGAGTGCTATTTTGAACGGTTTTGAGTGAAATTCACCCATCCGTTTTTACAATTCTTTATCCACTCTATAACTGGCTTAAGGAGGGGAGACTGACGCCACTTATCACAGTTTGTATACTTCATATTTTGAAAATGCCATTAAGACACACTTCAGTTTCAACCTGCTAAAAATTGCATAATAAATATGCTACACAGCTGTGACATGTTTCCCAGTGCCTAGGTTGTACAATGGAACTTTATATGCATTAGCTGCTATATACTAATCCCAATTTGTTCTCACATGCCATATGTTAAGCAGACTAGCTGGAGGAATGGGAAGATACTCACCAGTGCACACAGAATGATTCAGCTGATTCATCTAGCATTCAAACTGCGATGGGTAGTGTACAAGTGGTGTGTTGCCGGAGTATACAGAATTGAGTCATGCATAAATGATAAAACTGGCTATCTTGATATCCTTTCCCAACACCTGGTATATGCATCTGAAATTCCTCCGGTGTACTCAACCTAGCAACCTCTAACTCTCTCTCTCTGGGCAATGCTGCCTCCATTACTAGTATGGGCACACTCGTTACTGAGGATTGCTTTCATCGCGGCGTGCATGCATGTAAATTTCCTTTCCGGTTTTGTTTCTAAAAGTTCTTCCTCAATACAATACAATACAAGCCTGAAAAACACTGACTGAACCCTTAACCCTCACAAATTCAGACAAAACCTTTTCCACTAAGACGTTAGAGGGCCTCTCCCACAGCAATAGCATAGGCCCGCATGCAAGTTTAGGAAGGTATTAAGGTTGGTGCTCTGCCGACAGCAACAGGCTGTACGCTGCTCAATACCGAATCTAATTCAGTAATAGTAACCATGCATACACTGACAAACTCATCGGGACGCAGCCCAATTAATACTTACATGCATTAATAATAGTACATGGTCATGACGCGGTACGGTTAAGGTGCAACTATAGATGCATTTATGTGCATGATTTCTTTATAAATTATTACCAATATGCATGGAGCGGTTTGATATGGATCGTTATATTCAGGCATCTTTCTGTATCTACATGTACAGTGTACATAATTATGTTCCTAAGGGGCGGACGTATGAAGGGGGCGTGGCAGATAAAGATGATTTAAATGATTTATTCACAGCTATCAAGGCACATTGCCTAATTTCCTGCTACGAATAATATTATCGAAGGGCTGGGAGTGGGGGTTTAAACCCTCAAACCCCAGATCCGCTACTGCGAAATCGAGACATTGACAAACTCCTAACCCTATTCATTCATATAGCCCAAATACATATACATATGTGCAAGCGGGTGCAACAGACAGAAAATAGATGACTTCTTTATCAGCAACGGAGACTACACACGAATCCTCAATCGCAGGCGTTTCAACACTATAAAAGACTGCATCTGCTTGTATGTATAGGTATAATCATCTCAAGAATGAGAACTGGATTATTCATCTTCGCAAGTTTATTAATGGTTAGCCTGGCACATGGGGCTCCGCAGGCATCTGAAAGGCAAGACGACGATGAAGAGATTGGCTTCGCGCCCGTCGACAATGGCGAAGGAGAAGATGATGAGGCCGAGAGCGAGAGCGACGATGAAGGTGGTGATGACGCGCTGGCGAATGGCTCTCAGTCCGACGTACCTAGCCAGTTGGATAACAACATGTGCAAAGCAGGCCTCGATCTGAAGTCAGACCCAACCGACCTCAATAACAACGGTCTCAAAGGCAAAGTCACCGCTGGTGACGGGGCGGGGGCGGGGCTTGGAACCGCTAGCCGCAAGGAGCAGGGCAAGACCGTTGCCATTTGCAGTGGCCGCGAAAATGGTCGCGGGTCCTGTACCTCCACAGGCGCGGGTAGCGGCAGCGGCAGTGGTGGGACCCACGGCGGGTGCGGCAGCCCTCGTTCCCCTCTGCATGGCGGCGTCAGGACACGCGGAAGCCGAGTGCAATACTTTTGCACCCATGGTTACAGGCTTCTTGGGCCTAAACAGAACACGTGCATTCGTACCAATGGAAAGCATCGCTGGCACTCTCGTACTCCGAAGTGCAAGAAAATTTCTCGGTAAGCAGCACTCGATTTATTGATAAATAATATAGGAATTGAAAATTTAATTTAACACAAATTTAGCTGCAATTAAAAACATAGACAATCTACACTAAGCCAAAACGGTTGGGAAAGACGTCTTGGCAAAATGGCTGTTGTTATAGCTCGTGCCATAAGACCTGCAGCAGCAGTGACCTCACCATTAGCTATAGAGGCGAGAGTCCAAACGGGAGAATGTGGTTTATTTATTGTTGTCCTTAGCTATCACATGTGTGTTCTTCCATACAGGCGTCGATGAGGAAGCTTCCAATTGCTATGCGGGCACTCTCACTAGTGGTCGGACACATAATCTCTGCTTGAATATTATTTCTTCCCCAACTACCTGTAATATATGGCCACTGAAATGTCCGATATATTGAATTGATGTATTGATTACTGACGGCGGCGGGTTATATGATTATGCATGCAATTATTGTAAGGGGGGGTGGGGAAGAGGGTATGGATGGGAAGCGGTGATGTGGAAGAGGATGGGAAGAAGGGATGGGGAAGAGGGATGGGGAAGAGGAATGGGGAAGAGGATGGGGAAGAGGGATGGGGAAGAGGGTGGGGGAATCAGCGCATACTGATAGAATTTTGCACTTGTAACTCATTTGATACATGAAATCAATTAGACTGTACTGACTTGCTCCTACCCCATGCAAGCTGGCATGGCGGTGCAAATATACAGTGCAGTGGAGATTGGGGTTAGTTGTCACATTTTTTGTACATTACACCATCATTTTGAAAGTGCCAATGAATATAATTTGACTATTTCCTTTTGTTTTAGCAACCTCATTAAAATACATGGGCACAACCAGCTCAGCATCCCCATCCCACCAATCCCCACAGTACCCACACCCCTGTACAACCCCCCACCTCAGTACAACCCCACAGTGCCCACACGGGCCACACCCCAGTACAACCCCACAGTGCCCACACCCCTGTACAACCCCACAGTACCCACACCCCAGTACAACCCAGCTTTGCTCACTTGATAAAAATGTCTACCTATTATGTACTAAGGAACCCAACAAGACAGGCATGCAGTATTTCTGATGATGAGCATTCCAGGCCCCCTTTGAATAACAAAACACTATATAAGGCTTTTTTAGTATGATGACAGACTTTGGCTTGGAGCAGGTGATGGCCACCTCAATGCCAACTGAGCAAAACACTTCACAGCCATTTGACCCCATGCCTGATACGACTCGATTATAAAAATTTATAAAACGAACAACCTACATAAGCTTAGGTTGTAAGTGTGACATTACATTAAAACATGTGCACTTGCATTATACCATTACTGTTTATTCACTTAATCTGAAACTGCTCCTCCTTCTTTGCAACCTTTTACTGTAATGAATGCAAGTGATCGATGCTAAACTAACGGGACCAGATATTCATGTTCAATTCTAACATATATATATAATATATATAGAATAGGCTGTGTAAGTGCTTACTGTCATTATTTGGACAAGTGTGACATGGGGGTTAGAACCACAGACTAGCTACTGTTGCATTCCCTAAGTACACAACGGCAGCCGTCCTCAATGCGCATCAACACAAGGCCTACAAAAGGACAATATGATATACTGTCCAACAAATTCACCCTTCTGGGTAGTTTTTCAGGTTTTCCATTTTTTTATTATTTTCCGTCAACTCCTATCAAATGGTCCTTATAAATGCATCCTAAATTGGACTATCCATCATAAAGTTATTAGGCACTGAATTTATAATTACCATGCATTTCAATGCGAGTGTTACTTTTCTTTTGCTTGTCCTGGAAAATTTGATAAAGCATCATAAGGGTGATTTTGCTGGACACAGTTCATATATTTCCTTGTAAGGCTATTTTTACTGTAATCTTCTCTTTATTGATGAATGCAGCACAAATAAAAAAGCCATGATTTGTTGTATTGTTTCATATCATTTGCATTGATGGATTATAAAATATTGATGTGTTACATCTTCATCAGAGAACTTACAATGCCTGTTCTAAGCAAATAATTATCCAATGCTTCAAAAAATCAGATTAGAGACTTGATATTTCTATTTTATATTCCTGGGGCGATGCATAAATTAGTATTGCCTCTGGTCTGGTATCGATAGATAAAAGCACCCATGTAAAGTGCCCAGAGGAAGCACATATCATGTCTCAGTGCAGACTACAAAGTTGAAGGGTTATGGTTGCACCAAAACTGATTAATTCACATTTACACACAGACACGAAGTAAAAAAAAACGCACTATGCATGATCACATCTTCAATTTCAATTATGATGATCAAGAGCAGTTTGTTTATTGTATTTTAAAGCAACTTCGTGCAGTCTTTTTAAAAAATGAGTTTACCATAATTAAATAATGACTAGTACTTATTCTCAAAGCTATACTTTTAAATTAATTACTCTTTACGCATTAGGAATTCTCAAAGCTATACTTTTAAATTAATTACTCTTTACGCATTAGGAATTCTCAAAGCTATACTTTTAAATTAATTACTCTTTACGCATTAGGAATTAGACATGTAGTTTATAAACAACAGCTAGTTGGTGCGATAGAAATTGCATAAAATAACGTGTCGCCGTATTGAACAAGTGGAAACTCCTCAGACTTCATCCTCTGTCATATTGCACCATGAATTTCGCTACCATTTCTTTTCTGAACGAATTGTTTCTATATCATGTGCACTGGAATTCATTGTCAATCTGTGTTGGCACCGCATACTTTACATGTACCGAAAAAGTGGTAACCGAAATAACGAGTAAAAATTGTGACAGAAGTGACAGATCGAAGTTGTACGGGATAAAGAAGCGGAGGCTAGTTTGTATTGGTTTGGTAGCAATTGAGGACTCTGCTCTGCTTTTCAGGTAGGATACTAAATGATCTAAGCCTCTGTGTAGTCAAAACCTAGAAAACTACACTCGTTCAATACGGTATTTCTGGCGCGCTGAAATAATGGTTGACTCCCATATTCTGTAAAACTTTTATTCGTGTTGAGCGGCGGGGATAGAGTTCTGATAAACAGGTTCCAAAGGTTATAATCTACTTACATTTCTTTTATCATCGACTTCAGACGATGCCCAAGATGTTATCAAATGGCATGTGTGTTTGCACTTGGTATACGCTCTGTGCAAAACCAAATCACTTAAAACGTTTCCTATTGTAAGAAGCACTGTTTTTTACTAGTTTTTGTAACTTTCAAAACAGCAGAAAATAGTTTTATGTATCGAATGATCGAGCACATTATAACTCTAATTAGAGCGTACCTTAATCTTCAAGCGGCGCAACTTTTTAGTTAAGATTCCTTTCATGGCTAATGCAACACTACTAGGGATTGCAATTCTGTAATCTACAACCGACTCCCAAGGTACTTTTTAAACAAGGTTTTCATTTCAAGCCTAGTCCCCAGGCCATATATATTGACTTACATTACGGTCACGAAGTAAATATGTAGACGTTGTAAACAAATCTGTCATTTTTTATATTAGGACGAAGACTGCAAATGATTTTAACAAGCATCTTGAAAAAATTAGAAGTGATATGAGTGCTGACAATAATATTCTACTGCCTGCAGTACTAAGAAAAGGATTGGTGATGTACCTATATACAAATGACACAAAAATAAAAGCATTTCAGACACTGCCATAAAAGTGGCTTCTCTTCAAGCTGGAGCATTTTTCAACGTGGATGCCTTACAGAGGTCAATACGACGTTTCACATCTACAATAAAAACTATATATATGAAGAAGTTTGTAGATTGGAATTGGGATGCCATGATTAAGCTGTTAGATAAGCAATTCATCCTACCAATTCAAACCCTTTCAGCACCTCATACTTCTACCTCATTGTGTCCAGTAGTTGACAAACCAAGTAGTTTTCACGGAAGCTAAGAACCCTATGGGAAAGATGTTTACACAGAAAATTTAAACTAAAGGAGATTTTGAGTTTGCAAGTTTTAGTGCAAAGGATAAGAATAGCATGACAGAAATCTTGACAAGGCTTATATATCTAGCATTATAGAAGTCATTAAAATGAGTGAGTATCTTGATGGTAACGAGTGAGTATCTTGATGGTAGCCTCTCAAATGTTTCATTAGCAACAGCACATCAAACATACTCAGCTCCTGCACAGAACATTTAGGAAACCTTAGAGGGGGAATTTTAAAATTTGTTGCTATAAGGCAACTCTGAGGGTTGTATCATTTATTGCCAAGGAGGGGCAACAATATGGCCACATGCACCATGCACCAACTCATATGTACACCAAAGGTATGCACTGCATGTAACAACAAGATAACATTTATCACATATGCAGTTCCCTTCATACATATTACATGTAGCCAGCATGACATAAAGCTTCAGCAACAACTCAAATAGAAGGGACATTGCAGGCTTTGTGTGGTCATCACGTAGCTACAAGGGTCTGCAGAATTCATGTGATGCATGCATGTAGATTTGTGGTGTGCTTGGCATTTGTATTTGGTAATGCATGATATGTGCATAGTTACAGAAGGTGCTGGTACGTAACTTTGGACAATGGCTGAAAGCAGATAGGAGGCTTGGTCTTTTAGATAAGAACTACGTATATAGTAGTTGTGGGTGCTTTTCTTTCCTCTTTATAAACCCTTGGCCTATTGAGTGTGTAGCAATATGTTTGCTGAGCTGACCATCATTTCAGAACTGCTCCTAATATTACAATAGGATTTATAGATGAAAACTAAAATTAATAACTTTAAAGTGACTTGAAACAACACCCAAGATGAGCAGGATAGAGTTATGAAATTTTTTATCAAACAATTTCAAAAGTTGAAGGTACTTTGTCAAATGCATGAAAAAAATATTGCAAAGAAAAAAAAAACAGGAAAAGCGACTTGTAGAAAAAAAAATCAGAAAAAAGATGGCACATTCAGAAGAAAACTGCAAAACACCTGCAGGATGTGGCTGATGGAAAGGCCCAACCGCAAGATGAATTCCCAGAACTACAGGATGATCAGAGAAGCACCATTACTGCAATACTCACTAATCCAGCCGTAATTATTGGACTTCACTTTGAACATATGTGGTTTGTCAACAACCAAAGTGTCCTTTACCAAGGTCATGTCTTATCAGTAAAGTGTTCCAAAAGGTCAAATATGCCAAAAGTTACTGCAACCTACTGAAAACACGATGAAAATCATGATGAAGGAGATGACGTTACTATATGACCATTTATGAGTTCTTAGTTGACTATGTTACTGATGACCTGCAAATACCTAAAATTGTTATTTAATCTAATGTATATGCATATATATGTGAACCCTACATGTAGTTATATTCTGGCAAGATAATATTGAGTGGTACAATAACTACAGTAAAGAGAACATAAACCGTCACAATTTTTTCTACGATCGCGCATACCATACCGTTCACTCAAAATGCAGTCTTTGGAACGCTGTAACTTTGAAAATACTAATCCAAATATCATGTATAAGGTGCCATTCTGCAGCTTTAGTTTTGCTCTTTTTTAATCGCAGCACAAAACACAATTTCAAAAAAATCTTGAAGTACCTACATTAGTTTCGACTTTGCAGTGTGAAAATTTTGTAAACGTATCCCCTTTATGTCATCGCCATCGGCTATTGAAGAACACGACACCCCACGGCCCGCCCCAGTAATCGTCAGATGACGCCCCCTCGTAATTAATAATCCCTACCTAATTATCAATGACACGCTTCCTTTCTACAATAATTTAATTGATGGAGTACGAAATGAACGTTGAGGAATCAAAGTCTGAAAAGCCAGACACAGATCTACCGGAGTTTCGCCTTGGCGCCAACTATCATTTAAAACTACTGAAACGATGCAGGGTGCTCGTGGAAAGCGTGACTGTTTGCATAATAATCGGAGCAGCTTGGGCGCTACTGTCATTACCTACGTTGTTCTACTTCCTTCCCCAATTACCACCACCTGCTCCAGTGAAGGTGAGCCTTTATTCGTAAGTGTACGCACCACCGGACACACGCGAAAGGATCGGCCGGGCCAGTGTGCTCATTAGTTAGCACTACACGCAGCGGTATATGAAGCCAGGCTACGTGTTATTTGCTTGCGAGATAAAAACCTACACGATATACTTCGGTGAGGTGTCGCGTGCATGCAAGTGTGTAATATATGCATCAATGATCTTTCCCTATGAGAACCTCGTACATATACATGTATACGATTGCATGCTGTTTTGTATATAATTATTTATGAAATCGAGGCAGCGAAAATGAGCCTAACACGATGTTATAAAATTTTCCAGGAACGAGCATCAAAGTTCAGCGTGGAATCTAGTAAAATTAACGCATAGTAAAAAAATTCAGGCCACTGTAACTCCATGATGGACACACTACTTTCCAGTGCGTAAGAAAGAAGTTGTAAGATATATGTGACTCTTAGATCTGAAAACTTAAAAAATATGCGCTAAGTAGATAGTGCTGCCTCGATACCGTATTATGATTATTGTACTATTCTAATAATAGCACGCTATGATTGTGATGATAATGACCTCATCACTGTCAAACTAAAACAAGCTAGGTTATAGAATCGTCGGGGCATTGGCTAATTAATTCTTGCCGCTGCATATACTTGCATTTTAAAAAGTATTCTTATTCACAACATTAGGGAAATGCAACCTCGACTGGTTGTGCTAACTACACCAAATCAGCATGCCTACAAGCCTTGATGGTCCAGAGCAACGAATGCTTCTTCGATGGACAGAACAACAGCAATGCGGTGATGATAGCAGCAAATGTTGACCAAGAAGCCAGTGAAAGTACAGCTCAGCTCGTTGTCGATGGCCTCCCCTTACTGGGTGCCACAGAGGCGTGTACATCCTCCTTTGTACCATTCATGTGCCTGTACCTGTTCCCTTTGTGTGATGGTAATGGAACAGTGACCAGACCTAGCAGAGATCAGTGTATTGAGATCAGCACAGTGGTATGCAAAGATGAGTGGCAGAAAGCACTCGGCCTCCAGGCGGTTAAAAAAAACCTTCCAGACTGCGCGAGCCTTCCCACCACGTCCAATTGTGAAGGTAGTTTTACTGCATGGATATTAATACAATGGCTTTGCATGAGTGCTTGCGCGCACGTGACATGCAATACATGCAGGTGTCGACGAACCTATGCCACAGAATATCACTTCAGTGCCGAGCTCTACAAACATAAGCTGCAGTGATTCATTCTTTTTTAACAACGGCAGTTGCCACCCGGATTGCGGCAAATGGAAGCAGTACCCTCAAGCAATGTCACACAGTGTGGATGCCATCGTGGTGATATCGGCGTCGGTTGGGCTGATCACGGGGATAGTTCTGCTGGTGTGTTCGATCATCAAGAGGCAAACGATGTACGTGCATCGGGGTCTCGCTTATTAGTAGCACTCATTGTGATATATGTCGTGCATAATGCAGGTTCGAGTTCCCCTCGGTGATCATTGCGTACATGGCCATCACAACAAACGTTTTAGGTGAGTACTGTCCCCTATAAACCTTAGACTTGTTTTTCATGCGCATTTCACAGCGCTGCATGTATGTTGCATGAGAAGACAAATAATAATATGAAGAGGAATCAAATATGTACATGCAGCAGGTTAATATACACATAGCGCGAAAACCAAGGACTTAAATAGATGCATTCTATATGCAGCATTTTATGGATATACTTTAAAGCGTAAAGGCGCCTTACCACTTTTAATTGGTAAAATGAGGCGTTATTCTTTACCACCTGCAGCTGTATTTATTCTACTCTCTCTTGCGAACCGAGAGACGCTGTTATGTAGCTCAAAAGATCTAGCTGAAGCTGTGAAGACTCCAACTGCATTTTGTTCCTTCATAGGTAAAGCGCCACGATATAATATGATATTATACCTATTAAATGCCTATATTGCATCCCATATACGCCTCATGCATTCACACACATGCAGGTTCGGTATACTACTACTCACTCCTCCAGCTTGCATTTTGGTGGATATCTCATGTGCTGGTCTTATTCTGGAAGGTCAAGTTCCCATTTCATGCAAAGACCTTCGAATACATCAAGTGTGCTCACGTGACGGTGGTGGTGCTGGCACTCCTGCTACCAGCAATACCTGTTATTAGTGCATTAGCGACAGGGGGATTCACGATAGGCTATTTCCCACCTCTGCTGTGTGTGATGAGGAGAGGTGATGTCGCCTACTACACTGTAATACTCCCCATCAGTCTTATAGTAGCAATTGGCACGACTCTATTAATCTTAATCCTGGCGGCTATTATTAAGGTACAGTTCTGGAAACTAATGCATGTTGTAACAACATGCACATTTGAATCCACAACAAAATCAGAATACGAAATGTACAAGTTCAATACAAACACACACACACACACACACACACACACACACACACACACACACACACACATACACACACACACACACACACACACACACACACGCACACACACACATACATATATATATACAAATACAACACAGGCCCCAACGCCTTTTCATGCAACATTTATTTTCTATTTCAGCATGGTATTTCTTTGGAAAAAAATGCTATAAACAAGAAAACAATGAAAACAGCTGAAAGAAAGATATTTATAATACTATGCTATTACATCGTACTGGCATCAGTGGCCCTTGCGTCGTTTAGTATTTACTCCTCAAGTGGAAGTATGTTCATCGAAGAGGTAGTAAAATATTTCATCTGTGAGGCGGGAGGCAGTGGTAAAACATGCGACAGTGAAAGGAAAAGATACGAATCATTCTTTAATCCAGGCCCAAGTATGGTAACATTTCTACTCCTTGGTGCCTTGCCAGTGGTAAACCTGACTTACATGTTGAATTTAAACGGACTATCCTGTGCTAAGTTATGCAGTAAGAGGACAAGTGTCCAGTTGTCAATTTCAGCTGATGATGGCAGTGCAACTGAGTGAAAATCTGTGGCAGCAAAACTTGTGTACACATCGCGCGCCCAGAGAATTATAATATTATCAATAATTATACTATTTAAAGTATTGATTTGCACCATGCATGCAGATCACTTCACAAACTTATTAGCAACATTCAGAACGCACGTGCAGGAGAGTAATATAACGTAGGGGCACTAATTTCAGGGAGTATGAAGTCTGATTTACAACTAGGGGGCCGTACAGACACTATTGCAATTGCATTTATTCCAGCTTGTCTTGAATGACACTGCCGGTTGAAGTGGTGCTCCAATTAAAGTACATTTGAACTACTAATGATACAGCTGATATAAGCAAAAGTCCACATCTCCTACGACGAGATAGATTACAAACGTACCAATGCCTGCTAAAAATTTGTATAGTATAGCATTCCATTGTGATACCTACTACGCATCAGTACTGTACCCCCTTTCCCTCCATGCAACATCTTGTGCCATTGTTAGAGGGTGACAATGTGGAATCATTTACAAATGAATTTTAAATTAGCGAAGCTCTAAGCAGTGATATTTTGACCATTATAGAAGCCAAAGTATTAAAGTTATTGAAATGTACGGCATATATGCCCACACATTGTATGCTACACAGAAGGGCAATGTTATGTTGACACAGATATATGCATGACTACAAGCAAAAAGTAATCTTATTCAGACTTATTGCACCAAGCAGTGCACCCATACATGTCTTGAAGGCAGCACATGTTTCATCTGTGGAACGAATATAGATGCACATGGACGTCCCCGAAGACCTTTCCCCTATTGACCAATGCCAACAAATATGGCATAGCCAATGCTTTCCCGAACTTATTAGTTTTCATTATACAAATACATGCCAAATTAAGGATGTACAAAACCTAATTTACCCCAACACACCCAACACACCCTGAGCTACACAACACAACACATGCACTCCCTGCACCTTACATGCCGACAAATCTCCACTCCTACATACATGTGAGATCTAACCGACCCCCACACACAAAAACCCCACATTGTCTACTGCTCACTTGCACCCAACTCCACCCTCAAACAGCACAGTGCAGTGCATCAACAGTCATGTATTAAATACTGACAAGAAGCAGATGACATCATTGTACAGATGAACATTGAGCAGTGTCCATTTACTCATGCACGCCACCACATTTGCTGTCTACACAAACCACACCCCACAGGTAGCAGTACTCAGTGTTCCCCACTCTCCTGGACTGGCACAGATAGCTGAACATCTTCAACCATTTCGTTCACATAATTCACAAGTTGTTGTCCCACCAGATACCTGCAAACATGGTGATACCAGTTAAAAATGCAAATCTTGTTACTTAAAAAATGGTTTCTCGCACTTCTCATTTTTGATGTGATTGTATAGTTTCCTGCACTGCTGGTAGCAGAATACAGTGAGACTCAGCGTGATTGCAGCCAGCATCAAGACAGGATAGAAATAGCGATACATTACAAGGCATGTTGTATAAGCAAACCCTATCAACACAACAAAAAGAATAAAAATCAAAACAGGGACACGAGAAGATAGACATATTATATAATAATTGAAACTACATGTACCATCAACAATTTATATGTCTGAAACTAACATTGCATGCCTGCAAAGTACATTCATAAAACTAAGTTGTGCAGTACACAACATACACAACACATGGGCTGAACATCCAGCACATGGGCTGAACATCCAGCACATGGGCTGAACATCCAGCACATGGGCTGAACATGCAGCACATAGGCTGAACATCCAGCACATGGGCTGAACATGCAGCACATGGGCTGAACATGCTGCACATGGGCTGAACATGCAGCACATGGGCTGAACATCCAGCACATAGGCTGAACATGCAGCACATGGGCTGAACATCCAGCACATGGGCTGAACATGCTGCACATGGGCTGAACATGCAGCACATGGGCTGAACATGCTGCACATGGGCTGAACATGCAGCACATGGGCTGAACATCCAGCACATGGGCTGAACATGCTGCACATGGGCTGAACATCCAGCACATGGGCTGAACATGCAGCACATGGGCTGAACATGCTGCACATGGGCTGAACATGCAGCACATGGGCTGAACATCCAGCACATGGGCTGAACATGCAGCACATGGGCTGAACATGCAGCACATAGGCTGAACATGCAGCACATGGGCTGAACATGCAGCACATGGGCTGAACATGCTGCACATGGGCTGAACATGCAGCACATGGGCTGAACATCCAGCACATAGGCTGAACATGCAGCACATGGGCTGAACATCCAGCACATGGGCTGAACATGCAGCACATGGGCTGAACATGCAGCACATGGGCTGAACATGCTGCACATGGGCTGAACATGCAGCACATGGGCTGAACATCCAGCACATAGGCTGAACATGCAGCACATGGGCTGAACATGCAGCACATGGGCTGAACATGCTGCACATGGGCTGAACATGCAGCACATGGGCTGAACATCCAGCACATGGGCTGAACATGCTGCACATGGGCTGAACATCCAGCACATGGGCTGAACATGCAGCACATGGGCTGAACATGCTGCACATGGGCTGAACATGCAGCACATGGGCTGAACATCCAGCACATGGGCTGAACATGCAGCACATGGGCTGAACATGCAGCACATAGGCTGAACATGCAGCACATGGGCTGAACATGCAGCACATGGGCTGAACATGCTGCACATGGGCTGAACATGCAGCACATGGGCTGAACATCCAGCACATAGGCTGAACATGCAGCACATGGGCTGAACATCCAGCACATGGGCTGAACATGCTGCACATGGGCTGAACATGCAGCACATGGGCTGAACATGCTGCACATGGGCTGAACATGCAGCACATGGGCTGAACATCCAGCACATGGGCTGAACATGCTGCACATGGGCTGAACATCCAGCACATGGGCTGAACATGCAGCACATGGGCTGAACATGCTGCACACATGCTGCACATGGGCTGAACATCCAGCACATGGGCTGAACATGCTGCACATGGGCTGAACATCCAGCACATGGGCTGAACATGCAGCACATGGGCTGAACATGCTGCACACATGCTGCACATGGGCTGAACATCCAGCACATGGGCTGAACATGCAGCACATGGGCTGAACATGCAGCACATGGGCTGAACATGCAGCACATGGGCTGAACATGCAGCACATGGGCTGAACATGCAGCACATGGGCTGAACATCCAGCACATGGGCTGAACATGCAGCACATGGGCTGAACATGCTGCACATAGGCTGAACATGCTGCACATGGGCTGAACATGCAGCACATGGGCTGAACATGCTGCACATGGGCTGAACATCCAGCACATGGGCTGAACATGCTGCACATGGGCTGAACATGCAGCACATGGGCTGAACATCCAGCACATGGGCTGAACATGCTGCACATGGGCTGAACATCCAGCACATGGGCTGAACATGCTGCACATGGGCTGAACATGCAGCACATGGGCTGAACATCCAGCACATGGGCTGAACATGCAGCACATGGGCTGAACATGCAGCACATAGGCTGAACATCCAGCACATGGGCTGAACATCCAGCACATGGGCTGAACATCCAGCACATGGGCTGAACATCCAGCACATGGGCTGAACATGCTGCACATGGGCTGAACATGCAGCACATGGGCTGAACATGCAGCACATAGGCTGAACATCCAGCACATGGGCTGAACATCCAGCACATGGGCTGAACATGCAGCACATGGGCTGAACATCCAGCACATGGGCTGAACATGCAGCACATGGGCTGAACATGCAGCACATGGGCTGAACATGCAGCACATAGGCTGAACATCCAGCACATGGGCTGAACATCCAGCACATGGGCTGAACATCCAGCACATGGGCTGAACATCCAGCACATGGGCTGAACATGCTGCACATGGGCTGAACATGCAGCACATGGGCTGAACATCCAGCACATGGGCTGAACATGCAGCACATGGGCTGAACATGCTGCACATGGGCTGAACATGCAGCACATGGGCTGAACATCCAGCACATGGGCTGAACATGCTGCACATGGGCTGAACATGCAGCACATGAGCTGAACATGCAGCACATGGGCTGAACATGCAGCACATGGGCTGAACATGCTGCACATGGGCTGAACATGCAGCACATGGGCTGAACATCCAGCACATGGGCTGAACATGCTGCACATGGGCTGAACATGCAGCACATGGGCTGAACATGCAGCACATGGGCTGAACATGCTGCACATGGGCTGAACATCCAGCACATGGGCTGAACATGCAGCACATGGGCTGAACATCCAGCACATGGGCTGAACATGCAGCACATGGGCTGAACATCCAGCACATGGGCTGAACATGCAGCACATGGGCTGAACATCCAGCACATGGGCTGAACATCCAGCACATGGGCTGAACATGCTGCACATGGGCTGAACATCCAGCACATGGGCTGAACATCCAGCACATGGGCTGAACATGCAGCACATGGGCTGAACATGCAGCACATGGGCTGAACATGCAGCACATGGGCTGAACATGCAGCACATGGGCTGAACATGCAGCACATGGGCTGAACATGCTGCACATGGGCTGAACATCCAGCACATGGGCTGAACATGCAGCACATGGGCTGAACATGCAGCACATGGGCTGAACATGCAGCACATGGGCTGAACATCCAGCACATGGGCTGAACATGCAGCACATGGGCTGAACATGCAGCACATAGGCTGAACATCCAGCACATGGGCTGTAGTATAATTTAAACCCCATGCGCACATTTTCAGTTAAGTTCATAACTGCGAATGGCTCACCAATATGAGGAAGGACGCCCATCAGTGTGATATATGGTACCACGATACACAAAGACAAGAAGACGATCACGGGCCAGGCCACATCCTTGACGACAAACGTAAGGTTCAGGTTCCGTATTCCACCCTGGTACAACTGTGCAACAAAAATTGTTGTACAACACAACTCGCATATACATGCTTATACATGCTTATACACGTACATTCCCTTTTAATACCAGACTAACTCATTAATGGTGTTATCCCCGTAGCATACTCCTCCCCAGACCCTCACCTCTCAATACACACCCCTTTACCTGGTCCAGGGTCCTTTTAAAGCCTATATTTGTGAGCCAAATGGCACCACAAGTACACTTCATGTGCAGCATTCCAAGAGCCCACTCCTAAATGAGAGACCAAGAAGAAATGAAGAAATGATACACACACACACACACACACACACACACACACACACACACACACACACACACACACACACACACTATACACACACATGTAGCAAAGTCATCTATGACTGCTCCAAATTCACAGTGCAAACTTTTATAATAATATTTAACAAACCATCACTGCACATGGATCGTGGTGATGTAGACATGTACATGCTTATCCATTGCATATGCTGAAACCAAAGGGATGGGTGAAAAGGCAACAAGGTGCACTATCTGGTGGCTCAACAAAATTGGGCTATATTGCTTGGGTGATGACAATAACCAAACAGATACTGACGAAAATTCTATGCTCTCTGTTGAAGAGTTAGAGTTCTCGTAATAATTGCCATGCCAACAAAAGAAATGTTAATGAAAGTACAAACGAATATGTATCGTCATCTATTGTCCATAGCACCAGCCACAAATGTAAACAAAGCAGTAAATACCAAACAGCCAAACAAGCTATTTAGTCTACACTGCTGTGGTGTGCATGCACAGGTCTTCCAACTTCCCACAGGCAACGGAGGAGGCCAGATTATGGACACATACCAATACCTTGCCAGATCAGAGAGGTGGTGCACACTACAATGCAGGCATCACAGGTACCAATGTACAGAGGACATCACAGGTACCAATGTACAGAGGGCATCACAGGTACCAATGTACAGAGGACATCACAGGTACCAATGTACATAGGACATCACAGGTACCAATGTACAGAGGACATCACAGGTACCAATGTACAGAGGACATCACAGGTACCAATGTACAGAGGGCATCACAGGTACCAATGTACAGAGGACATCACAGGTACCAATGTACAGAGGACATCACAGGTACATGTACCAATGTACAGAGGGCATCACAGGTACCAATGTACAGAGGACATCACAGGTACCAATGTACAGAGGACATCACAGGTACCAATGTACAGAGGACATCACAGGTACCAATGTACAGAGGGCATCACAGGTACCAATGTACAGAGGACATCACAGGTACCAATGTACAGAGGACATCACAGGTACCAATGTACAGAGGACATCACAGGTACCAATGTACAGAGGGCATCACAGGTACCAATGTACAGAGGACATCACAGGTACCAATGTACAGAGGACATCACAGGTACCAATGTACAGAGGGCATCACAGGTACCAATGTACAGAGGACATCACAGGTACCAATGTACAGAGGACATCACAGGTACATGTACCAATGTACAGAGGGCATCACAGGTACCAATGTACAGAGGACATCACAGGTACCAATGTACAGAGGACATCACAGGTACCAATGTACAGAGGACATCACAGGTACCAATGTACAGAGGACATCACAGGTACCAATGTACAGAGGACATCACAGGTACCAATGTACAGAGGGCATCACAGGTACCAATGTACAGAGGACATCACAGGTACCAATGTACAGAGGGCATCACAGGTACCAATGTACAGAGGACATCACAGGTACCAATGTACAGAGGACATCACAGGTACCAATGTACAGAGGGCATCACAGGTACCAATGTACAGAGGACATCACAGGTACCAATGTACAGAGGACATCACAGGTACCAATGTACAGAGGGCATCACAGGTACCAATGTACAGAGGGCATCACAGGTACCAATGTACAGAGGGCATCACAGGTACCAATGTACAGAGGATATCACATGTACCAATGTACAGAGGGCATCACATGTACCAATGTACAGAGGGCATCACAGGTACCAATGTACAGAGGACATCACAGGTACCAATGTACAGAGGGCATCACAGGTACCAATGTACAGAGGGCATCACAGGTACCAATGTACAGAGGACATCACATGTACCAATGTACAGAGGACATCACAGGTACCAATGTACAGAGGACATCACAGGTACCAATGTACAGAGGACATCACAGGTACCAATGTACAGAGGACATCACAGGTACCAATGTACAGAGGACATCACAGGTACCAATGTACAGAGGACATCACAGGTACCAATGTACAGAGGACATCACAGGTACCAATGTACAGAGGACATCACAGGTACCAATGTACAGAGGACATCACAGGTACCAATGTACAGAGGACATCACAGGTACCAATGTACAGAGGACATCACATGTACCAATGTACAGAGGGCATCACAGGTACCAATGTACAGAGGGCATCACAGGTACCAATGTACAGAGGGCATCACAGGTACCAATGTACAGAGGATATCACATGTACCAATGTACAGAGGGCATCACAGGTACCAATGTACAGAGGGCATCACAGGTACCAATGTACAGAGGGCATCACAGGTACCAATGTACAGAGGATATCACATGTACCAATGTACAGAGGGCATCACATGTACCAATGTACAGAGGGCATCACAGGTACCAATGTACAGAGGACATCACAGGTACCAATGTACAGAGGATATCACATGTACCAATGTACAGAGGACATCACAGGTACCAATGTACAGAGGACATCACAGGTACCAATGTACAGAGGGCATCACATGTACCAATGTACAGAGGGCATCACAGGTACCAATGTACAGAGGGCATCACAGGTACCAATGTACAGAGGATATCACATGTACCAATGTACAGAGGGCATCACAGGTACCAATGTACAGAGGGCATCACAGGTACCAATGTACAGAGGGCATCACAGGTACCAATGTACAGAGGATATCACATGTACCAATGTACAGAGGGCATCACATGTACCAATGTACAGAGGGCATCACAGGTACCAATGTACAGAGGACATCACAGGTACCAATGTACAGAGGGCATCACAGGTACCAATGTACAGAGGGCATCACAGGTACCAATGTACAGAGGACATCACATGTACCAATGTACAGAGGACATCACAGGTACCAATGTACAGAGGACATCACAGGTACCAATGTACAGAGGACATCACAGGTACCAATGTACAGAGGACATCACAGGTACCAATGTACAGAGGACATCACAGGTACCAATGTACAGAGGACATCACAGGTACCAATGTACAGAGGACATCACAGGTACCAATGTACAGAGGACATCACAGGTACCAATGTACAGAGGACATCACAGGTACCAATGTACAGAGGACATCACAGGTACCAATGTACAGAGGACATCACAGGTACCAATGTACAGAGGACATCACAGGTACCAATGTACAGAGGACATCACAGGTACCAATGTACAGAGGACATCACAGGTACCAATGTACAGAGGACATCACAGGTACCAATGTACAGAGGACATCACAGGTACCAATGTACAGAGGACATCACATGTACCAATGTACAGAGGACATCACAGGTACCAATGTACAGAGGACATCACAGGTACCAATGTACAGAGGACATCACAGGTACCAATGTACAGAGGACATCACAGGTACCAATGTACAGAGGGCATCACAGGTACCAATGTACAGAGGGCATCACAGGTACCAATGTACAGAGGACATCACATGTACCAATGTACAGAGGACATCACAGGTACCAATGTACAGAGGACATCACAGGTACCAATGTACAGAGGACATCACAGGTACCAATGTACAGAGGACATCACAGGTACCAATGTACAGAGGACATCACAGGTACCAATGTACAGAGGACATCACAGGTACCAATGTACAGAGGACATCACAGGTACCAATGTACAGAGGACATCACAGGTACCAATGTACAGAGGACATCACAGGTACCAATGTACAGAGGACATCACAGGTACCAATGTACAGAGGACATCACAGGTACCAATGTACAGAGGACATCACAGGTACCAATGTACAGAGGACATCACAGGTACCAATGTACAGAGGACATCACAGGTACCAATGTACAGAGGGCATCACAGGTACCAATGTACAGAGGACATCACAGGTACCAATGTACAGAGGACATCACATGTACCAATGTACAGAGGACATCACAGGTACCAATGTACAGAGGGCATCACAGGTACCAATGTACAGAGGACATCACATGTACCAATGTACAGAGGACATCACAGGTACCAATGTACAGAGGACATCACATGTACCAATGTACAGAGGACATCACAGGTACCAATGTACAGAGGACATCACAGGTACCAATGTACAGAGGACATCACATGTACCAATGTACAGAGGGCATCACAGGTACCAATGTACAGAGGACATCACAGGTACCAATGTACAGAGGACATCACAAGTACCAATGTACAGAGGACATCACATGTACCAATGTACAGAGGACATCACAGGTACCAATGTACAGAGGACATCACAGGTACCAATGTACAGAGGACATCACATGTACCAATGTACAGAGGGCATCACAGGTACCAATGTACAGAGGACATCACAGGTACCAATGTACAGAGGACATCACATGTACCAATGTACAGAGGGCATCACAGGTACCAATGTACAGAGGACATCACAGGTACCAATGTACAGAGGACATCACAGGTACCAATGTACAGAGGACATCACATGTACCAATGTACAGAGGACATCACAGGTACCAATGTACAGAGGACATCACAGGTACCAATGTACAGAGGACATCACAGGTACCAATGTACAGAGGACATCACATGTACCAATGTACAGAGGACATCACAGGTACCAATGTACAGAGGACATCACAGGTACCAATGTACAGAGGGCATCACAGGTACCAATGTACAGAAGGGCATCACAGGTACCAATGTACAGAGGACATCACAGGTACCAATGTACAGAGGGCATCACAGGTACCAATGTACAGAGGACATCACAGGTACCAATGTACAGAGGACATCACAGGTACCAATGTACAGAGGGCATCACAGGTACCAATGTACAGAGGGCATCACAGGTACCAATGTACAGAGGACATCACAGGTACCAATGTACAGAGGACATCACAGGTACCAATGTACAGAGGTACCAATGTACAGAGGACATCACACTACAAAGCTCCCCCACAGTATGATGTACATGTCACACGCCCACATTATGGGGGCTGTCATAACATGTCTGCCTTTGAACTTAAGATTCCGCTTACCACAACAGCATTATGAATAGCAATGGTGCAGAGGAGTGGGTTTCCAATGGAACTCAATGCACACCTACATGTACCTGTACATGTATGCTAGGAGGCTAGTGGCCATAGTTCGCAATGGAGCATGTGCATGTAAGTACTCTAAACACTGCACCTAATGAGTACTCTTAAGGTACAGCAAGAAATAAGCAGAGGAAACGTATTGAGAAAATTAAAGCCATTTCTTAATGCAGACCGTACATCAGATGCTGAACAAAGTCAAATGTGAGTGATATCATAACATAAACGTATGCCGTGTGAAAGATGAGGTACGTGTATGTGCATGAGTGTGTGCGTGTGTTGTGCGTAACGTGTGTGCGCGCAATCATATCTACAAGTAGCCCCACGTTTGTACCACGCCTGCATGCACACAAGTACACATATCTAATATGCCAGCCCCCACACCCCCCCTCCCCACACACACACACACATGGCTTACAGTGCTATGGTAGAATATAGGTGTCCTGTCGCTGGGCACCCTGAGAGGGGTGATGAGGAAGAGGTCAACCAGGTGTCCCAGCAGCAATGGGATGACCACAAACAGTAGTACTCCAGCAGTCAGGCATTTCAATGCCTGTAACAACAGAACAAACGCGGGGCAGGAAAACTGTCAATGCTGACTACAAGGACACTCCACATTCCAGACTGCCCACAACAACTACAACTCTGAGGAAGTACATGTACATGTACTGTCAAATACGGACGATTGCTTTTAAGTGGGTTGGGCTGGTTGGTGTGGTTAACTCCCATCAAGTGCAATTATAAACCCAGAGCACCACCCCTGGCCAGAGCACCTTGGCTGCCTACAGTCCATCACAAGCACACGTACACACATGTAAAGCAGTACCTACAGATAATACAACTTCACACACACACACACACACACACACACACACACACACACACACACACACACACACACACACACACACACACACACACACACACACACACACACACACACACACACACACACACACACACACACACACACACACACACACACACACACACACACACACACAACAGTACCTGCACTGCCCACGTTCCAAGCTGCTTGGCAAATGGCTTGAACCCTTTCGTGAGGTAGCCAAGCATAGTGGCACCACCTCGGAACGCGAGGCAGATGACATAGAACCCGATGGCAGCGGTGTAGATGTCTGGTGCTCCCTCCACACCGACCAGCACCAACAGGTGTCGACCAATGAACACTGAGGAACACACAATGTATTGCCTCACACGCGCACAACAATATGCAAACAAAAATGACAGAGATGATTGTGCCAGCGACAGTGAATGACTTCCATGTACTGACGGACCACATTAACCTACAGATATGTACATGCATGAACCACGGGGACACATGGGGTGCATAACCCTCACTACCCACGCACACTGCATGAACCACAGGGACACATGGGGTGCATAACCCTCACTACCCACGCACACTGCATGAACCACAGGGACACATGGGGTGCATAACCCTCACTACCCACACACACTGCATGAACCACAGGGACACATGGGGTGCATAACCCTCACTACCCACGCACACTGCATCAACCACAGGGACACATGGGGTGCATAACCCTCACTACCCACGCATACTGTACCTGGCAGGGTCAAAACAGCTGTGCAGAAGATGATTGTAGTGAAGATTGAGAAGGCCACAAATCCAATGATCTATATCGGATGGATTACATGGATGTGATGGTCTGAAAGTCACCAAAAATAGTTGTGGACATTGAAAGTGTGTGCATACTTGTATGCACAAAAAAGACAAAGGAGAGAATAGCCAAAGTTGTGGAAACAGTTAAAACGTTAACCTTTGAAAATCAAGACAATATTACAACCCTATTGTCTCGGAATGTGTGGGTACTGCTACCATTTTCTAAAGTTATTTGTACTTTTTGTGAGGAAATTAGCATTTGTAAATTTGCAATTAAGAAAAATGCTTCAACTGTATTCAGATAATGCAATAACTAATACCACATTATTAAACCGTAACCCGGCTGGCTGGCTATTGTCTGCCCCCTATTGTGAAACAATTAACCATGCCAAGCATGGTTACGTTCAGAGTGCCTAAGCTAAGCATGATGTAGCATTCAGACAGCTTTTATTAAATACACTGTACCACTATTGTACTGTAGGTGGGACCATAATACTTTGTCATCCTTACATATGATTTATGCCAGTAACAAAATCTAGCCAAATAAGATATAACGTGTACACATGTATGTACATAAACAGGGTAGCAGAGTACCAATGAGATATCACAAGTACAGGGTAGCAGACTACCAATGAGATATCACATGTACAGGGTAGCAGACGACCAATGAGATATCACATGTACAGGATAGCAGACCACCAATGAGATATCACATGTACAGGGTAGCAGACTACCAATGAGATATCACATGTACAGGGTAGCAGACTACCAATGAGATATCTCATGTACAGGGTAGCAGACTACCAATGAGATATCACATGTACAGGGTAGCAGACTACCAATGAGATATCACATGTACAGGATAGCAGACCACCAATGGGATATCTCATGTACAGGGTAGCAGACCACCAATGAGATATCACATGTACAGGGTAGCAGACCACCAATGAGATATCACATGTACACGTATACAAAACACAGCAGAATGCACAGCCATACAAAACCAAAAGTCCCCACTGGTAAAACACACACCCTGGCTATAAATGGTAAGGTACATTCAACAGCACCCATGATGAATGTGGGCAGGCAATAACTCACCCTTAAGTAGAACAGACGAGGCCGCAGGTAGGGTTTAAAGGGTGCGTACCCCGGGCCAATAACCTGAAGGGGACCATCATAAACTGGACCCAGAAACTGTGCATCATATGGGATGTGCCGGATCACAGCCTCATTGATGTCCACAACCGTACCCTGTACACAGGCATACATCAGAGAGAGAGAGGGAGAGAGAGAGAGAGTGTGTGTGTGTGTGTGTGTGTGTGTGTGTGCGCGCGCGCGCAAGGGAGCGAATGTGTGCATATATGTGAATGTGAGAGAGAATTGTATGAATGTGAGAGTATGTGTGTACACGTGCGTACGTGTGTACATGTATGTGCATACGTGTGTGTACATGTGCGTACATGTGTGTACATGTGTGTACATGTGCGTATATGTGTGTACATGTGCATACATGTGTGTACATGTGCGTACATGTGTGTACATTGTACAGTGTATGATCTAGTTGGACAAAAGTGCTTGGATGAAGCCAAGCCTTGAGGCAATCAAGTGCTACTGTAGTATGCGACTCAGAACAAGCATTAGCTCCTGCCCTACACCCTGTACAACAGAGCCATTAGGTCCTGCCCTACACCCTGTACAACAGAGCCATTAGGTCCTGCCCTACACCCTGTACAACAGAGCCATTAGGTCCTGCCCTACACCCTGTACAACAGAGCCATTAGGTCCTGCCCTACACCCTGTACAACAGAGCCATTAGGTCCTGCCCTACACCCTGTACAACAGAGCCATTAGGTCCTGCCCTACACCCTGTACAACAGAGCCATTAGGTCCTGCCCTACACCCTGTACAACAGAGCCATTAGGTCCTGCCCTACACCCTGTACAACAGAGCCATTAGGTCCTGCCCTACACCCTGTACAACAGAGCCATTAGGTCCTGCCCTACACCCTGTACAACAGAGCCATTAGGTCCTGCCCTACACCCTGTACAACAGAGCCATTAGGTCCTGCCCTACACCCTGTACAACAGAGCCATTAGGTCCTGCCCCACACCCTGTACAACAGAGCCATTAGGTCCTGCCCTACACCCTGTACAACAGAGCCATTAGGTCCTGTCCTATACCCTGTGCAACAGAGCCATTAGGTCCTGCCCCACACCCTGTACAACAGAGCCATTAGGTCCTGCCCTACACCCTGTACAACAGAGCCATTAGCATTACCCATCAGGCAATTTGTATTACAATGTATATGTGCTCATGCGAACGGCTCATTGCAATTACATGCACATACCCACAAACATACACATGTACAGGCACAGAAAAGGGTGCATGTTTAGGTACATGCAATATCTCTTCACAACCCCAGTCACGCTTCACACACAACCTACAAGTCCTACTGAATTGGCTAAACACAGGGGAATATATCGTATTCCCAAACTTGGGGGTTTACTTTGGCAGCCAACTACATATAGGTTAGACACTGAAACCGAGTGATCTACGTGATTCAGAAATCCTCAAGGGCCCTGGGCTGTAGCGTCCCGAGCGGTAGCAAGGGCGCTACTAAGGGCTCGAGGGGATTCTAAATCACATAGATCCCTCGGTTTCAGTGTCTAACCAATTTAGACAATAGCAACGTGTACGTACATGTAGCAACCAATACATTATCGCGCGCGCAACGCGATAACGATAACGGGAGGGATTCTAATAAGTGCCCAGGGCACTTATTAGAACTCCCCCCCACCCCCCACTGGCACTTAGAGTCCCTCTCTAGGTTTCTACTGCGTTTAGATACCTGCAATTGACCAATCAGATTGCACGAATCACTTCCGCTATTGTCTAAATGTACATCATTGATACAAGTGATGTGTGTTGAACCCAATATTTTTTCCTGTGAAAAAAGTTACAGTTGCTTTTGTTACTCTTTGGTATGATGTAAGGATATGCCACTACTTCAACCGTACATGTAGCTAGCATTGTAGTACCAAACAAAAAAGTTTTCCCACACAAAACATGACACACATGTAACTGCCCCACAATATTAGTACATGTACAGTACATGTGCAGGTCATAGCAGATCAACATTCAGAATGCAGATGCAAAGGCTTTCACAGACCATACGTACACGTAGCAAAAAAATAATAGCAGTATAGCATAGTCACACATACTTTAATTAGAGCACAGCAGTGACATAAGAACTCACCCCCGATTGAGGTTGATCAAGGAGGTAAGAGTGCAGCCCACTGGAGCAAAATGAACACATATCAAATGAGCAGCAAATACAACATGCACACACACACACACACACAAGCATACACACACACACAAGCATATACACACAAGCATACACACGCATATACACACACATGTACATGTACACACACACACACACAAGCATATACACACAAGCATACACACACGCATATACACACACATGTACATGTACACACACACACACACACACACACACACACACACACGTGTACGTACAACAGGTTAGCAGTGAACCCAGACCAGAATTGTACAAAGATCTTCAGCCCTCCACGAGTGTTGCCATGTTCGAGGAGGGTGGGGATGACAAACTGCAGCAGTATTAGCTCCAGCTGCACTTCTCTTATCACACTCACTGCACTGAAAGATCAACACACATGCCACATGTGAGCAAGCCAACATAACTGTATGCAACTATCCCACTTCTACACACGTACATGTACGTATATACATGTACGTAAATGTAAGATTCGCACACACAACACAACACTACACACTTGCATAGTCTACTACATGTATGCAGCACAAACACTCTTGAAAGAGATACCTTGTCAGGGTAAGGTTATAGGGCAGGAGCCCTGGGAGGTAGCCAACGACCTTAGTGGGGATGAGGACAACCAATATGACACTGGTGCCAAACATGACCTGTAGAGAAAAGGTGGCACCATTTAGAACAGACATACGCAAACTACATCAAATATGGCATATTTACTTACACAAGACATCAAAAATCTCCTGAAATGTCTCTGGAATGGTAGTCCAATCATCTGAGTAAGAAATAACACATTAAAGCACATGTACATGTATAGGCATGGATGAGGCCTGCACATCACCCTCATGGATGAGGTATAACACAGGCCTGCACATCACCCTCATGGATGAGGTATAACACAGGCCTGCACATCACCCTCATGGATGAGGTATAACACAGGCCTGCACATCACCCTCATGGATGAGGTATAACACAGGCCTGCACATCACCCTCATGGATGAGGTATAACACAGGCCCGCACATCACCCTCATGGATGAGGTATAACACAGGCCTGCACATCACCCTCATGGATGAGGTATAACACTGGCCTGCACATCACCCTCATGGAAGAGGTATAACACAGGCCTGCACATCACCCTCATGGATGAGGTATAACACAGGCCCGCACATCACCCTCATGGATGAGGTATAACACAGGCCTGCACATCACCCTCATGGATGAGGTATAACACAGGCCTGCACATCACCCTCATGGATGAGGTATAACACAGGCCTGCACATCACCCTCATGGATGAGGTATAACACAGGCCTGCACATCACCCTCATGGATGAGGTTAACACAGGCCTGCACATCACCCTCATGGATGAAGTATAACACAGGCCTGCACATCACCCTCATGGATGAGGTATAACACAGGTCTGCACATCACCCTCATGGATGAGGTATAACACAGGCCTGCACATCACCCTCATGGATGAGGTATAACACAGGCCTGCACATCACCCTCATGGATGAGGTATAACACAGGCTTGCACATCACCCTCATCTCATCTCATCTCACATACACTGCACAATACCCACAAGAACATGTAACGTGTCACCAGTTTGGTGCTTAGCCTACACCACCTGACCAGTTTGGTGCTTAGCCTACATCAATTGACCAGTTTGGTGCTTAGCCTACATCAATTGACCAGTTTGGTGCTTATACCATTACCTGGTGCATTGCATGTAGACATACATGTATCAGTATATGAATGGAACCAGGGGGAGATACAAACAGCTATCCCAGTTCAAACTACCAACACACAGAGGAGGAAATGTGAACAAGAATGAAACCCTAAAATTCCCACCCAATCCACCTCAAAAGGAGAACAAACACCACACCCACTCTGATGAACTACACCCCACCCACTCTGATGGACTACACCACACCCACTCTTATGAACTACACCACACCCACTCCCTTACACCTTCAACACTCATGTACGTCAAAGCTGAAAAAGGTCCAATTGTATTGAGACAGAAAGCCTACATCACTACTATGCAGTACACCACACCCCGTACACATCAAAGGAGTAATGTACCTCTTGGATGGGGTGGAAGTTCTGATCATTGAGGTTCCTTAGGAACCAGAGCACACCTGGTCTCAGTACCTCCCTCAGAAGGATAACAAAGGATGCAAAGTAGAAGATGAAAATCATACCAGCCAACCAGTGTAGGAACATCACTGTGCCTAAGGAGGTGGAGCATATCAGTCCACACAGCATGTTCTGAGTTCACTGTACGTACTTGTACACAGTAAATATATACACCAGCACATACACACACACACATACATAACCCCACACTTGCACATATAACACATACTTGTAAGTAGTTAACCTTTATCTTTTGCATAATACCCTAACATTAAATTCTATTGGAAATAAAGTTATATGGTAGTGATGTACATGTACGTGTATATAATTAAATACATTCACCCCCCCCAACAGGAAGGGAACACATGTACATGTCTGTATTGTCCTGTCTACTCCATCAATAACAGGTTGACAACTCACCAGGGGCAGACTGAAGGCTGGCCTGTCGACTCTTTAATGTTGAACCAAACAACCCCTGTGAAAAATGAGTATACATGTGATGGTAATGTATGATCACCTCACACATGACCACCTCACACATGGCCACCTACACATGACCACCCTACACATGACCACCTCACACATGACCACCTACATATGACCACCTACACATGACCACCTACACATGACCACTCTACACATGACCACCCTACACATGACCACCTACACATGACCACCTACACATGACCACCTACACATGACCACCCACACATGACCACCTACACATGACCACCCTACACATGACCACCCTACACATGACCACCCTACACATGACCACCTACACATGACCACCTACACATGACCACCTACACATGACCACCTACACATGACCACCCTACACATGGCCACCTACACATGACCACCTACACATGACCACCCTACACAAGGCCACCTCACACATGGACCTGCCTACATTGAGGGAGGGAGGGGGGGAGGGGGGGGGAGAAGATGCTCCAGGTATCACATGATACATGTACATGTATACAAGTAGCTCACTGCTATGGAAAGGTACCCAACACACACACACCAGAACTAGTTACACTATTGCACATACCATTGCACAGACATCAATCCACCATCCGCTCATGAGTGGGAATATCACTGCCTCTACTGTAAGGATCAGGCCAACCTGCAGTGGATGAACAGTGCCCAGACCATTTCATAAACACACATGAACTCACTTTGATGGCCACATATATAAACCCCAGGAGATTTTTAACCCTGCAATGAAGAACACAACCACACTATAACAAAGTTCTACAGATACACACACACACACACACACACACACACACACACCCACACACACTCACACACACACACACACACATGTATGCATACACACATTCTACCACACACATGCATACACACATTCTACTGTACCTTGATATACGAGCTAGACCTGCTCCATACTGCAAGACAGTCAAGGAACATGCATACAGGAGATTGTGTGCATGTGTAACATGGAAGGCACATCCTTCACACACACACACACAACACACACACACACACACACACACACACACACACACACACACACACACACAAACAGCAGGATACATAGAACACCATGATGAGTATTGATGCCACCAGATATCCCACGAAGATGCAGACCACTCCCTTCCAGGTCACAATATCCAACTGCACAGGGGGGAGGGGGAGAAGGAATGAGAGAGAGAGAGCAATAAGATGCCATGGCAGGACTGAACACAGCTCTTACATAATCCCACAGGGAAAGAGCAGCTGCTGTGAAGCGTCCAAGTTGGTATGGCATATACACTGGAGAAGCAGGACATGACCACACCCACCAAAACTAACATATCAGAGAACCTCACCAAAAGCAACAATCAGTGCAGAGTTGAGACAGATCAGCCAAACCACATGTTCCTGCAGGGAAAGCAGAATAACTTGTCACTGCATGGGGGCATCTCTAAGGGGAACTTAGGGTACTTGTATGGTAACAATAAATAATAAAGAATAACTTGTCACTGGGGGCACCTCTAAGGGGAACTTAGGGTACTTGTATGGTAACACTGTAACAGGTGATACGGCTTATTAAAAAACTCCTTAATGCAGTTTGGTTCTCCTCATCACATGTGGGTTGGGTCAGAAACAGTTATTAATTAGTGCGTGACTGGATTCAAATGTAAATTTTGATTGGCAGGTCATAATTAGTGCGTGACTGGATTCAAATGTAAATTTTGATGGCAGGTCATATACTGCATGGCTTCTAGACTCACTACACCAATCACACAAACCTTGAAAGATTTCAGCATTAAATTTTGATCTAAATGACCTACACACAAGCACTAGGTTCACATCAAATGAGCATGACTGACTTCTATCTAAACACTAAAATAATATTGTACAGCTTATAATCAAAACCTTGCCAATCCCATTATGATAGACGTGTCCTCACATTTCTACATTAATCAATAATGTCTGTTATGATACAAAGTTCTATAAATTTGAATAGCATATCAACATGATATTAGTAGGTTTGATTTAGTTCATTAACGAAGCCTTTCTTACATTATGAACAACAAAATAACCATTAAAAGTACATGTACAGTAGATGTGGTTATCAAAACTGGGCCTTGCCATATATGTTTTACAGTACCAATACATGTATGTTGTACAGTACCAATACATGTATGTTGTACAGTACCAATACATGTATGTTGTACAGTACCAATACATGTATGTTGTACAGTACCAATACATGTATGTTGTACAGTACCAATACATGTATGTTGTACAGTACCAGTACATGTATGTTGTACAGTACCAATACATGTATGTTGTACAGTACCAATACACGTATGTTGTACAGTACCAGTACGTGTATGTTGTACACAAATGCACACTCAAGAGCTCACCAAGAAACGGAAAGAGCCATCAAGCCCTAGCAGCTAAGCGGGCACATGTACATAGAGGGGGAGGGGAGGGGTAGCAGTGACTGTCAGAACGAACATGATGTAACACTCACTCTTGACCATGTCAGCTCATCAACATTGTCTCCACCCACACCTTGGTCCTCTGAAAGGAGAAATGATACATGTAAGGTTACTGGTTATGTATACCACATGGACTATGCCTGGTTAATGAACTATGCCTGGTTATGTATACCACATGGACTATGCCTGGTTATGTATACCACATGGACTATGCCTGGTTATGTACACCACATGGACTATGCCTGGTTATGTACATCACATGGACTATGCCTGGTTATGTACATCACATGGACTATGCCTGGTTATGTATACCACATGGACTATGCCTGGTTATGTACACCACATGGACTATGCCTGGTTATGTACACCACATGGACTATGCCTGGTTATGTACACCACATGGACTATGCCTGGTTATGTACAGTGTGCATACATGTAGCTACTAAACAATGTACATGTGTCGGGTCCCCGGGCCTTACAAAAGCTGGGCACACCTGGGTCAACCTTGTTTTGCTGAATATGGGTACAATTCAGTAAACCAGCAGTAAACTAAAGTTGTACTAATATTCATTTGAGTTGCTGATGCCCTGAAGTGCAAAGTTCTCGTGCCTAGAGGCTAAATGTACACACGTACACTACACATGGATGCAGTCTCAATACATTACATACCGGTACATGTAGCTACACCATAACCACCTGCACACCTCATATATTCACTAACCTGGTGGTTCCCTGGCTAGGCCTGCCAGAGCAACACCAATGTTTGGCCTTGGTGGATTAGGTATCCTTGCCTGTAATCAGCAAAAGGGGCGTGACCCAGTTACATATAACACACTACAACAAGCTAGCACCAATGGCCCGCTCACAGGGTCCTCTTGAGGTCTTCCAATAAACCTGTGGAACCAACGGTTATTGGCCTCTTGCTGCAGCCTTAGTCGCTGCTGTGGTGGGGCATCTTCCTCCCTCTGTTGAGCAGCCTGGTGCAGAAATGGCATCCAAGCTAACACACATGAGCATGCAGTGCAGGGTATGTACATGTAGGTAGGACGACATGTAGGTAGGACCACATGTAGGTAGGACCACATGTAGGTAGGACTACATGTAGGTAGGACTACATGTAGGCCAGGCAAGTGTGGTAGACATGTGTGCGTGTACACTGTAGATGCACACCTTTGTGCACGTAAGTGTCCTGCAACTACATGTACATGTATTTACACCTAATTGAAAAACTTTCAGTTAATGATACATGTAGATCTATATGCGTACATATCAACCAGGAAAAGCGTTGACCAACAAGAGTACACACCAGCTCAGGTTTACCTGTAACACCCCCTGCAGCCTCCTAATCCTCAGGATCAGGTCCTGTTCTTCAGGAGACATCTCTCCCATCTCCACACTCTCAGTGGACCCTCTGTACTGTATCAACCTGCACATGGTGGTGGGAGGGGCACACCCTCTGAATACCATCTGCACCCAGCGGTACATTTCCATATGCACTCGCAAGTACATGTACATGTACCAACGTAAATTAGAACCTATCAAAGTACACGCATCCTTTCCACTACACATCTGAAGTGCACATGTGTCCCTCACATGCACCCCTCACATGCACCCCTCACATGCATGTCCCTCACATGCACCCCTCACATGCACACATGTCCCTCACATGCACCCCTCACATGCACACATGTCCCTCACATGCACCCCTCACATGCACACATGTCCCTCACATGCACACATGTCCCTCACATGCACCCTCACATGCACACATGTCCCTCACATGCACCCCTCACATGCACACGTTACTCTCTTGAGGCACATATATGCACATTGAGCAAGGAATATTCCCATCATGCCATCGTGGGCAAGCACACCATTCAGCAGCTAGTAACGTACACACAATGAATACACTTGTGGATAATAATATTTGCATGCTGTCCATACTAGAGAGCCACAGAGGAAAATATGATTACCAGTAGATTATCAGTCTCCCCACAACCTCATACATGTATGAGGATGCACACTACATGTAGGGAGAGGTCAGTAGACTATCACCAGTTGCTTTCCCCATCGCATGTTCACCATCAGCAACTGTTTCCACTGAGCACTTTTCCGATCACACACAATACAATTGTACGCACGCACGCACGCACATTAATAGGTATCCTTCGTACACATCGACAACATCGCCATAGCAACAACACACAGCCCACAACGTACCTCGAGGCCATCTCCCTGCGGATGCGTTGCTCGTACTCCAATTGGAGCTCCTCATCTCTCAGCTCTGCGAGGCCCTGCTCAGCAGCAGACTGGCTCCTCCCTGCTCCCAGACCTTCAGGCTCCGGCATCTCATAGCCCTCAGAGCTCCTCCTGTGGAACTCCAACTGCACTATCCTCCCCCTGACGGAATCAATCTGAGGTTGAAACTGCTCTCCAGCCAGCTGGTTCAAACGGTCCATGCAACCCCTCATCTCCATCTCCAGATGTGCCGTCTCTGCGACATCAAGGACATTGTTGGGCTCCTCTGGTGCTCCACCTTCCACCCTCTCATCCTCCTCCTCCTCCTCCTCCTCCACCACCGCCTCCATCACATCATTGCCTCCAGCTTGCACCTGCTGCACCTGCTGCTGCTGCTGCTGCCCTCTGTCTACCTCCTGCTGGTCGTTCTCCAGCCAGGGGGGCCCCCCACCATTACCTAGCTGGTCCTTGAGCCACACCAGGCTTATGAAGCCCACCAGAGATACAAACACCACCACCTGACCGTAGACCCCATCCATGAACAGGTTATCTCTGTGAGAGCAAACCCGTGTGCAGTAGAGAAAACGTCACATATCATTCCCTCCCAACATCACTGCCAGCACCCCACAGCCCCTCCCCTGCCCCCATAACCCCTTCACCTGCACCCATAACCCCTCACATGACCCCATAATCCCTCACATGACCCCATAACCCTCACATGACCCCATAACCCTCACATCCCATAGCCCTCACCTGCACCCATAACCCCTCACATGCCCCATAACCCCTCACATGCCCCATAACCCCTCACATGACCCCATAACCCCTCACATGACCCATAACCCCTCACATGCCCCATAACCCCTCACATGCCCCATAACCCCTCACATGCCCCATAACCCCTCACATGCCCCATAACCCCTCACATGCCCCATAACCCCTCACATGCCCCATAACCCCTCACATGCCCCATAACCCCTCACATGCCCCATAACCCCTCACCTGCACCCATAACCCCTCACATGCCCCATAACCCCTCACATGTCCCATAATCCTCATATGCCCCCATACCCCTCACATACCCCATAATCCTCACATGCCCCCATACCCCTCACATGTCCCATAACCTCACATGACCCCATAACCCCTCACATGACCCCATAACCCCTCACATGCCCCATAACCCCTCACATGACCCCATAACCCCTCACATGCCCCATAACCCCTCACATGACCCCATAACCCCTCACATGACCCCATAACCTCACATGACCCCATAACCCCCTCACATGTACCCCTTCCCTCTTACAATGACAGCAGCTCCAGAGGAAAGCTTACAACAGACCACATCGATCCATACAAGAGAAACCTGTAGATACGATCTACATGTATTGGGTGTGTATGGGTGAGAGTAAGGAGAAACTGAAACATGTATACAAACAAGAGGGAAATGGAAAGTTTTTAAATACCATGTTAAAAACCTACAGAACACCCCACCTCTAACTAAGCCAATCCAATAGAACAACTTAATAAACCAAGCTACTAATAAATAAACCAAGCCACTACTTACAAAAACAACCAGGTTAGTACTTCTGGTTTTACATTCAAAGCATAGAAGTACTTCACATAGAAAACCCTTGGTGAAAGGGAGGGGGAGAAGGGAGGGAGAGGAGGAGGGAGGGGGAGGAAGGAGCAGAAAAAGGGAGGGAGAGGAGGAGGGAGGGGAAGGAGGGATAATGGTCAAGCCCTAATCACTCACATATGCATATGGGTACAATCCCCAGCCACATGAAGGCAACAAAGCTGAGGTGCAGCCAGTGTCGGAGATTGGTGACTGTGCCTTGAGATATGCCGTACACCAGGTCAGAGACAGGGAGGCGGGCAGGCATATCTGGTCGGTAAACTGTTACATTGAAAACAAAAAATTGTTATAATATGCAATGTCACCATCACAGTATGCATGCAATGAGGTGAGAAGGGAGAGAGGGAGGGAGAGGGAGGGAGAGAGGAGGGAGAGAAGGAGAGGGAGGGAGAGAGGGAGAGGAAGGAAGGGAGAGAGGGAGAGAGGAAGGAAGGGAGAGAGGGAGGGAGGGAGAGGGAGAGAGAGAGGGAGAGAGGGAGAGAGGGAGAGAGGGAAGGAGGGAGAGAGGGAGAGAGGAAGGAAGGGAGAGAGGGAGGGAGAGAGGGAGGGAGAGAGGGAGGGAGATAGGGAGGGAGGGAGGGAGGGAGAGAGAGAGGGAGGGAGAAGTTGGATACTCCATCCCCAACCACTCACCCACCTCCACCCTCCCTGCACCAAACCATATCCATGCCAATTAGTGATGTTACACACATTGTAATTTCATACATGTTACCACATATACTAAGTGGAGGATTGTGAGATGAATGGAACACGCATTGATGGAACAAGCATTGACGGAACACGCATTGTATTTATATGTACACTATGCCAGCCTTCTGCTGATAACCAATGCAAGCATGTGGTTTTGGGGTATAGTGAATTGAATTATAGATTAACCGTCTATAGTCTGACCTCTTTAAGAGCAGCACGTTTGTTCCCTGCGCTCTTACCACACTTATATGGCATAGATCACACATTGTAGACATAGATAATGTGTGGTACCCGCATTAACCGTGAAACAATTTTCAATACATCTACTAACGAGGGAATGCGCATATAACGAGTGCGCTCTTAACGAGGTCAGCCTGTATGACTTGTCTGATGAAGTGCTTGCATCATGAAAGCTTGAGAACTATGAATTAATTCTAAATGGACCACTTGAGCTTACATACAGTAGCTTATGTAGTGCCTGTACACACAAGCAAAACTCACTGGGTGCAAATTGAAATTTATGGTTGCAAAGTTCACAGTATCTACAGAAAACAGAAAATTCAAGCCATCATATTCCCATCCAAAAACTAAAACACATAGCATGGTGATACGATTACACTACACACTTACTCTTTTCCACTGTGACGTAGCCACTGTACCAAGCTAAAAGAAAGGTGGTGAGGATCAAGTCAAAAAGAGGTGCATACACTGCATGTTAACCCTTCCCATACTACACACAGCAGCAAACGTATGCACTTCAAACAGTACTACATTTATGAAGGGGTTAATTATGTAGGTCCTCCAGCTGCGAGCAATTTATTGAACTCCTTCATTGGGTCATGCAACCTTCCAAGAGAGATGTGATCCAACATAAGCAACAAGCCATACATAATGATACAAGGGTACAATTAAACAGCTTGGTCCCCTAGCTAACATTTCCAGTTTGTATACTATTTTCAGCCATGCTAAACATATATGATTCAGACACACACACACACATACACACACACACACACACACACACACACACACACAACACCCACACACACACATTCAAAACCACAACTAACAGATATCAACAATTTCCCTTCAGAAAAGTGTGAGGGCTTTAATTGTGCTGCTGCTGCACATTTCAGCACACAAGCCAAAAAGTAATTACGCGTGCTGTGTTGATACAATAGTCAAAACATACACACACACACACACACACACACACACACACACACACACACACACACACATAATAAATTTAAGCCATCTTACTGATTGAGTCAAGTGATGAAAACATTATTTACACACTATGTATCCAACACACGTTAAAAAGTCTGTCACAACATCCATATGACATCACAAACATGGAAATTTAAGGTACCACAGAACATACCAATCCTGATGAATATATTTGATGCTTCCTGTACACAGACATGGGTAGAACAGAGGCCGGCCACTTGCTGCAGTTGTTCTGCACACGCGACATATATCTGTGCAGCCATGTTCACGTAGGAAGATTCGCGGCGATGTGGGGATGAGTGAGCATGCACGTGTGCGGTATGTGCGTGTGCAATGTAAACATGTGAATGTGTATGCCCGTGCGCGCGTGTGTGGTGTGTATGCGTGGTTTATTCGCGGGTTGCGCGGCGCTCGAGGGCATGGTGGTTCGATTGATGCATGCAAATCGGAAAGCAATTCAAAGAACGTTTCGCGCCATTAAAAGTATCGGTACTACTTCGCTCGGATGAGAAAGGGTTGAAAATTTATGGTATCACTATATACCTTCTTCGGAAGATAAGGCATTGAACTGTGCGTCCAAATCGTCCAGCTCGGGTGACTGCTCTCCCCAGATGTTGTCCGCCGCCATGTTTATTTGGATGTTAAATTAATTGAACAAATACACGCTCCAACAGAATACGGTATTGTATGAATACTATTATAATCACACGTAGTTGTTTAGTTCGTCAGTAAAACGTTCCAGTGATCTGCTTGGGCTCTTTAGCCTGCACAACACGCACGTACTAAGGTCTGAAGACCCCGGAATTGAAAACATTTTACCGCATTGTTCACACTATCAATAATAAAGAAATACACATTACTAGAAAACATATCATGCCATATTCCGATCCACGAACCTTCGCAACATTCAAACCAGTGTTGTTATGCCTTCCGGCTAACCAATAGACGTTACTTCCAGCTTCTGAATTCCATAAACGTACCATTCCATCCTATGTGATGAAACTGATTACAATTATGGAATAACAATAAAAAATATGTACTTTGGCACAGCTGATTATCCACTTCTTATTCTCACCAAAGCTAGCACTTTGAATCCATCCTTCATGACCCTGAATTTTATTGCACACGTGCACACACACACACACACACACACACACACACACACACACACACACACACACACACACACACACACACACACACACATTCACACACATGTGAGCACACACACAGTAGCAAAAAATGTCTGAAATTATACACTGATAGCTGTCATATTACTTTATAGCAGCTCTTCAACAGACAGGTGTTCACGTCCCAGATATTAAGGCTCAAGTCATAGCCACTAGAAACCATCAAAGAGTCTAACAATCAAAGATAGGTAGAGGAAAAAAAAATAGAACATGCAGAAGGACTGTAGCAGATCTAACCGTACACTAACCATCACTTGAAAAGTCACAGGAACTGACACAGCCATCATGGCCCTTGAGAACCACAGCTCCTTCTAACCTGTAGGCATGAAACATACACTTCACAATGGCTGCAGTAAGGGGAGCTTGTCTATATGAATACCGGTATGCTCCACTAGCAATGTCGTACACCTGGAGACACTTGTCCCAGGAGGCAGTGCACAGTCGATGCCCATCATGAGAAAATGCACATGCACTGACTGTATTCACGTGGCCTCTACAGTTGTGTGCAGAAGGATGAGAAAATGATATGACTGTGGTTGTAACTACTAGTATGCTAGCATGAAAAAGGCAAGGGTTTGAACTATATGGATGATAGATGGGTCAGAGTGAAATTAGTCATCATCCTGACCACATTTGGTGCATGCACTTCATGGACGTAAGGTGGCAGATAAAGCATGATATCCACTTACCCAAGTGTTAACAGTCTTCTGTGCATCCTGACATCCCATATGTGAGCCTGTCTATCCATTGAACATGTACAAAGATTGAGACCATTATGAGAGAAACGACAGCATGTGATTGTAGTGGTGTGGGCTGAAATATGAGAACACAATTTACTGCGGTTAGACCAGACTCGGCATTTTGCAATGTGACGCAAATATGTTCAAAGACTGTCGTAGCTGATATAATTTGTGTTTACATCTGTACTAAAAAATATAAAAATAAAAAAGAAATCTTTTCCCCGATAAATTAGAGGTGTAAATGTCGCGTGGACGAGGACGGGGTGCTCCCGTTGGGTACGAAAGTACCAAATCTCCCTCCACAGGGTCGGATCAAAGAACCAAATCTCCCTCTACACTCCAGGAGCTAGGGAAGTACCTGTACTCGCTAACTGAATCGAATATTGACAAGCTCGGAGATAGATTTGCCGACATGGTGTTGCAGTTCGCAAGTAACGATGAAAAAAAGCTGAAAGAAGCTTTGGGCTTAATCTTGGACGCCACGTTTGAAAGCAAGACAAACGCAGAACTCGGAGCTAAGGTATGTGAAAAAATTATAAAAGGACCAGCGGAAGCGAAAGAAGAAGTTCAAGAAAAAAGTTCGTTTCGAACGCTCTTTCGAACAGCCCTTTTAAGTCGACTCCACGAAGAATACATGGCAAAGGACAGTGTCAGAGCACAGTCAATTGAAGTCTGGTTAGCAGTGTTCGCTTTCATGTATCAGGTATACGTGAGGGTTCATGTCGGCAAAGATCCTATCCTGATCGTTGGGAAGGCAATTATGGAAGGCATGAAACACACCCTCGAACTACCAGACGTTATAGACGACGAGCTTGAGTGCATGTGCGACTGTCTCAAGGTGTGTGGCCTACACGTGGAGGCGCAGCACCCAGCCTTGTTAGAGCATGTAATGAACATCCTAAGGACGAAGTGTGTCAGTGCAAAGAGCACGTGCAGAGCGAGGTGTCTGTGCTTGGAGGTCATCGAACTTAGGTTGATGGGATGGAAAGATCCTGAAAAGCAGCTGCAGGCCTTTTACAGGGATGCTCTGCCTGATGCCATAGCAGAGGATGAATTGAACAATAGCTGAACACCCCAGACATTGTGTATGTGGGTGTGTGTGTGTGTAGATTTTCAAATTTGTATCTTATTCAAGTCACCTTGTTTAGATGTAATTTCAGAGTGGGTTCTGGCATCCCACAGCGTGTATTTGCCTGAATCTGTTGCTGATGCATAACAATGGTTGTTGCCTGTATGACAGCTTGTGACCAGTGTATTGTGGGGTTGGATCCACTGGAAACCCCTTCTCTTATCAGGTGCACTGCTTGTATGCAATACTTATATCACTTACCAAGTGCTTCCCGGTTTTGGTATCCCAGAGTATAATAGATTTGTCCCAGGATGCAGATAGAAGCCTAAAAATGGTTATATGTATAATATAAGATAGTAACCACCTCTGTTGTCCCTTTACAATTCGTTAGTTTCATCAAAACCGCATGACACTATTCGGTTGGAATGTTTGCTTAGAGTTTGCCGTTTCTCGCCATTCACTGAACTCTGTAAGAAATAAAGACCTCAGCTTCGGCACCACAAAAGCAGTATACCAACTAACCCAAAATGCTATAGTTTTGTCATGTGACGCAGTGACTATAACTTCGTCACGGTGTATCAATCTGCAGTATGATACACATGCTGTGTGAGCCTGAAGTTCTGTTATCTTTGCCTCGTCCTAGCGGGTGGGGAGGGGGAAGAGGGGATGATAATTCAGTTGCGTTTTGCGTTTTGCCGACACCTTCAATATTTGCGACGTGTCCATGGCGACTATTATGCGCTTTAAATGGAAGCTTATTATCGGTTGTTAATTACGTAATAATAATTGGTCTAGGGTAAACTATGCTTCGGGCAAAACTTCTTCGTCCACGTCTGCGTCCGCCTTACCAAAGATATGCAAGTGGACATCATGTCAAGACGCTTCCCGATAGTACAAAGGCTGTAGTTTGTGGCGGAGGTGTGGTAGGGTGCTCGGTCGCGTATCACCTTGCCAAAATAGGGATCAAAGATGTCATTCTTCTTGAGCAGGGAAGGTATGACCAGAGCGATCAATTTATAATCGCATAAAACTGTGCACGACAGTGAGAGTGTTGTGCCGTACGGAAGCTGCCGGCGTCGGAGATGAAGAGATACAATAATCATTGCGAGGGTGTGATGGGGGTGTGTAGGGTTCTGTGAGCTAATTCATGCATTATGCAGCATTGGTTGTGGTACCACATGGCACGCGGCTGGCTTGGTCGGTTTAATGCGAGGAAATTCTTCCGGAACTAAAATATGTCAGTATGGTGTCCAGTTATACCCGAAGTTAGAAGAAGAGACTGGACTAGGGACGGGTAAGTTATGCGGAAGTATTGTTGGTAATGAACAGCCAAGCACACATCTCCGTCCTAATCATGTTTAATGCTGTCTTGATCTGAAGGGTGGAAAAATGTAGGCAGTCTAGCCGTGGCCAGGAATGCCGACAGGCTAAGGGTGCTTGAGACTCACCAAGCTGTTGGAAGGTTTGCATGCGTCTGCTTCCACAAGGACAGTTTCACTACAAACCCCTCCTCCCCTCCACCCTCCCGGTCTTTCTCCCCTCAAATAATTAAATAAATAGGTTGCACAATATTGAGTCCAGGATAGTGACCCCAGAGGAGTGTGCAAACATATGTCCTCTACTTCGTGTGGACGACCTTGTCGTAAGTGTGACTGTGGGGGAGGACATTTATGCGTATCCAGTTGTTGCGTGACCACAGGCTGCTGTAGTAGGCAAACCGCATGTGTGGGGTACAAGTGCATTTATGGGAAGGGTTGAAATGATTGTGGCTTTGTGTTTATATTCAAGGGAGGCCTGTGGGCACCACGTGATGGGATTGTAGCTCCCACTGACCTGGCCCAAGCACTGGTCAAAGGCGCTGTGCTCAATGGTAAGGCAAAAAGCCACCCAACGCATTCCAACAAGGTGGAGTGAGGGAAGGAGGGTGGGAGGAGGAGGAGGGAGGGAGGGTGGGAGAAGGAGGGAGGGAGGGTGGGAGAAGGAGGGAGGGAGGGGTGGTGGGAGGAGGAGGGAGGGAGGAGGGAGTGACTGCACGAGTGCTGTATTCTCCCTCTTTGCAACTCTGTCTGTGGATAGCTGTCTTTGGTCCATTTCTCTACATGTAGGTGCTCAGGTATTTGAGAAGGTTGTTGTGGAAAAGGTGGAGGTGAAGAATGGGCGTGTCAGTGGGGTGAAGACAAACCTAGGCTCAGTGCAATGCGATATCTTTGTCAACTGTGCAGGCCAGGTAAGCCTCTAGGAGTACTTAGCAAGCGTAGCTTTAACCTTCCTCCATTCTGTGAAACACTCGCCCAGTGGGCAATGGAACTTGGGAAGGTTTGTTACATTATGTCTCTTTCATTTCTATCTTGTTCTCATTGTGGTCCTTTTGCTTATGTGGCCAATCTGTGGTGTGTCCATTTTACCCCTAGTTGTCCACCCCTGTTGTCAACATCCCAATGCACTCCTCGGAACACTACTACATTGTCACAAAACCTATGAAAGGTGCGTGTATGTGCATGTGCGCTAACAGCCCATACCTGCAAACGACTAGTATGCCAAACACTCACACACATATGTGTACAGGTGTGTGTGTGTGTGTGTGTGTGTGTGTGTGTGTGTGTGTGTGTGCACACGTGTGTATATGTGTGTAAATGTGTGTGTGTACACGTGTGTATATGTGTTTGTCTGTGTATGTGTGTCTGTGTGTGTGTGTGTGTGTTCATACCACCTGCATGTCCTCAGCCTTGCTAACAGCAGTTAAGTGGAGTGCTTAGAAATGAATACATGTATACGGTGCTCACGTGTACACACAGACATACAATGTATTTACGGCCCATGCTTCAATCATGTGTACAGGTGTCTCCCCAACAATGCCGGTCATTCGTGATCACTGTGGATTCATTTACGCCAGAGAATGGAGCGGTGGTATCCTCGCAGGAATGTTCGAACCGAAAGCCAAGCCCTGCTTTAGGGCCGGGATACCTAAGCCATTTGAGTTCCAACTCTTTTCTGAAGACTGGGATCATTTTCGTAAGTGCCTGGAATGTGTGTGTATAGTGTGTGTGTGTGTGTGTGTGTGTGTGTGTGTGTGTGTGTGTGTGCGCGCGTGTGTGTGTGTGTGTGTGTGTGTGTGTGTGTATGTATGTGTGTGTATGTGTGGGTGTGTTGTGTGTATGTGTATGGGTAGGTGCACACATCATCTTGTATTGGATATGCTGCCTGCCATAATTACACATGTATAACATGCATGTAAACGTGCATGGATGCAATGGGAAAACCAGTTGTGGACCAAAAGACATGTTCTGTGCATCTATGTAGTGAAAGCCACTGCTTTGGCTGTGTTAGTGTGGTGTTATGGGTGGGGTTAATGTGTTGGGGCAATGCTATGCATATATGAAGTATGTTTAGTTGACAAAAGTAATTTTTGCCTTTCATTGGAGCACAATGGAAAATGTGTTTTTGTTTACTCTGCCGTCTCCACCCACTCGAATAGACACAATAGCACATGTGCACGCACACACACCTGCATATGCACGACCTTGCACATCATCACATGGGTGTGCACACACCACCATGTTGGTGTCCACACACTTCATCAAGTGGATGTGGTGTGCACACACACTACCATGGATAGGGTGTGCACACACACTACCATGGATAGGGTGTGCATACACACTACCATGGATAGGGTGTGCATACACACATCATGCCATGTTAGACCATGTTTAATGTTGTGATGAAGGGCAAATGGTAGTGCCTACAAGATGCACATACATGTACCTCCTGGTTCACATAGCTTAGATCTAGGGCAGGTGGATGTATAGAGTTGAAAGCCCCTTCCCTTCCTGAACTAATCCAATCCCCAAACCAGGTTGTCTCTAGGGCATGCCTTGGGAAGGCACCCATTCAGTAGCCCACTTATTAATAACCTGCTGACCCATGGGGATGCATGGCTTGTGCGTCCTAAGGCATTTTGCACAGGAGTATGCATATGTGCAGCATTGTATTGCATTCCTTGCTCACGTACATGTGCATATTGCAGAGATTGCAATGGACCAGATATTGCACCGGTTCCCTTCAGTCAGCAATGCTGAAATACGTCAAATGATAAATGGTCCGGAGAGCTTCACCCATGACATGAGCCCAGCCATTGGTGAGGTGCCTGAGGTAGGTCCGGACTTGGAATTCCTGTGTGTGGCAATGCATTGCGTTTACATGCATTATGTGCACATCTGTGTGTGTGTGTGTGTGTGTGTGTGTGTGTGTGTGTGTGTGTGTGTGTGTTTGTGTGTGTGTGTGTGTGTGTGTATATGTGTGTGTGTGTGTATATGTGTGTGTGTGTGGATGTGTGTGGATGTGTGCGTATGTTGAGTACAGGTTAAGAACTACTATGTGGCTGCCGGCTTTAACTCCAGAGGAATCATGAGTGCGTGCGGTGTGGGGAAGATCCTCGCCGACTGGATCACCTCAGGGGGTCCCCCCTATGACATCTCCGGGCTGGACGTCCGCAGGTTTGGCCCCCACCACGCCAACAGGATGTACCTGGCGGACAGGATAGAGGAGACTCTGGGGGTGTCCTATGGGATCCCCTGGCCCAAGAAGGAACTACAGAGCGCCAGACGTGTGAAGATGTCCCCACTGCACCTAGCTCTTGAGGCCGCAGGGGCGTGCTGGGGCGAAGCTATGGGGTGGGAGCGGCCTAACTGGTTTGCCCAGTCACCTGCAGGTGGGCATCAGGAAAACCTGGTCTATTTAATTAATTAATTAACTTAATTGCATTTTGCCTTTCCTTGGGCAGAATTAGTGCCGACGTACACGTTTGGTAAGCCACACTGGTTTGATGCGGTCAGGAGGGAGAGTCTTGCTTGCCGGGAGGGGACTGCTGTGTTTGACATGAGTTCCTGCGGCAAGTTTGTAGTTGAAGTAAGGCTGTGGTAGTACATGTTGATGTGTTTGTGGAAGTACTATAGTGTACACTTCCTCATGAAGCTGCTCACCTCTCTGCTAATATTGTATTTAACAATCAGTAACCATACACAAGCTCATGAAGTCATTGTTTTTCTTACTTCAAGTGTTAGGAGTTTTTATTTTACAGATTGCCCAAATATGCATGTTATCATGTTATCATGTTATCATGTTATCATGTTATCATGTTATCATGGGTCTTCTTCTCTTTCTATGAGCATCTGTTAGTCCCTTGTTAATCTTGCATGGAATACAAATGGTCCAGTTGTTAGTGCTAATTTGTGATGTCCAGAGGAGAGGAGAAGGGATGGTAGGGGTTAATAGGAAGAAGGGATGGTAGGGAAGAAGGGATGGTAGGGGTTAAGAGGAAGAGGGGATGGTAAGGGGTTAGAAGGAAGGGAAGAAGGGATTGTGAAGTTGGGTTAAAAAGAAAGGATGCGGAGGGGTTAAGGATGGTGAATATTGTTCGGTACCATAATCTATACATGTATCCGTGAAGCTGTGTGTTGATTCAGTCTGGACATGCATGTGGCTTCAAATAGTACCCCCACCACCATGACTAGTCCTTTACATGTGGTCATCACGTCTTGTAGGGACCAGGTGCAGAATCTGCTATGCAGTACCTGTGTACCAACAATGTTGCCATAGCAACGGGCAAGGTTGTCACGACGGGCATGTTGAACACCCATGGCGGCTATGAGACCAGCTGCACTGTCGTGAGGCTTGACAAGGACAGGTGAGCATCATTTGGGGCTGTGTGTAAGCAGTGAACGTGAAAACAACTGTGGGCATATATGTGATACCATGTGCATGTAAACATGTGCACATAGATTTAGAGGCACACCTGCACAATGACAGGCCGTGCATTACTACTTGACGGCCATAGGCATAGGAAGGGAGAGGAGGGGGACTGTGGCGGCTACTGTTTAAAGTAAGGGGTGCTGCTGGCTGAGCCCCCCCCCCACACCCCCCCCCCCCCCCCCCCCCCCCCCCCCGTCTCCCCCACACTGCTAAGTTCTCAGTATAAACAAGTTATACTGTATTAACATGAATGCCTAAGTAAAAGCTGACCAGTCATTCTTCAGGAAGAAGGAGTGTACCGGGTGTATTCTGTTGGGTGGGTCCAATTAAAGTAGGCGTGGCTGCAAAGATTTGTGCGCATGCTTGATGGGGGTCGGCCCTAACATTTCTGATGCAGGGGCGTCCCCATGACCCTGCATCAGTAGCATACAGGGTGCTGGCCTTACCCAGAAAAGCGTTGAAGAACAATTTTCTGGGGGCTAAAGCCGGGACCTCGGGAGCTTCCCCACACCCTCTAGCTTGGAGGTCATGTTTGGTCATTAACAACAATCACGTGCACTTACAGATAATTAATTTAGCCCCTCTCCCCCCACCCCACCCCCCACTCCCCACACCCAACACGTGTGTGTGCATGTGCACTCCATACATACACACTTGCTGCGACAATCTTGGCGGTCGTAACTCCCACCTATCACTCTGAAGTGTATTGCGTCTGATCGGGTGTGCCTTGTCAACTGCAGGTACTTTGTAGTGAGTGGAGGGTCACAAGCTGTACGGGACGCTGCGTGGATGTCAGGGCACCTCCCTCCCACCATCGCGGTGAGGGACGTCACCTCCCACTACTCCACCCTCGCGGTCATGGGACCTCACTCGAGAGAGGTCCTCCGGTGCATCACTCCTGCACCGCTAGACAACCACCACTTCCCTTACGCCACCTCACAGGTGAGTGGACCCGGTACTGCCCATCTGGGCAATTGGTTCGTAGATCGGCGCATGTGCCATGAGTGCAAGCGTGTCAGCAGATACATGGAACAGCGTCCAGCAAAATCACCCTTATAATACTTTATCAAATTTTCCAGGACAAACAAAAGAAAAGTCATTGAAATGTATGGCGGATTATAAATTCAGTGCCTAATAATTTTGGATGCGTTAAGGACCATTTGATAGAAGCTCTTTGAAGTTCACGGAAAATGAAAGAAATTGAAAACTTGAAAAACTACCCAGAAGGCAGATTTTTCTGGACACTGTCCCATATACTGCAGTTACGTATACTGCAGTTACGTACATGTACAGGCTGCTATGGAATGTAGTACGTGGTGTACATACAGGCTGCTATGTACTGAGGTACACATGTACTTGTTTTGTGGCATTGGGGTACATGTATATGAACCATGCAGGGTTTCATTAAAAACCTCCTGGGGGGGGGGGGGGGTGAGGGGGGGATTATGCTAAGACAACTCTGAAGGTATGTTTAGGTCAAATGTGCACCACCCTCTCAATGAATCCAGGGGAGGCAGAATGGTTCTAAATATGAACACTGACCATCCTTCATGTATTTGTATTCATCTGTCAAACATAACATAGTTTGATTACGTGTACATCTGAAGAAAGCTGAACAGCTGCAGTTAGCAGCAGTTACCTTTGCTTCTCTTCATTCAGGTGATTGAGCTGGGTTATGCCACCGGGGTGCTTGCCATAAGGACTAGCTCTGTAGGTGAGCTTGGCTGGGAGCTGCACATCCCAACTGAGGTAAGGGGTAGACTGTGGAGAGGGTCTCTCGTGAGGTGGGCATAGGAGAGGGGTATCCTATGAGGTGGCCATAGGAGAGGGTATCCTATGAGGTGGCCATAGGAGAGGGTCTCCCGTGAGGTGGCCATAGGAGAGGGTATCCCGTGAGGTGGGCATAGGAGAGGGTATCCTATGAGGTGGCCATAGGAGAGGGTATCCTATGAGGTGGGCATAGGAGAGGGTATCCTATGAGGTGGCCATAGGAGAGGGTATCCTATGAGGTGGCCATAGGAGAGGGTATTCTATGAGGTGGTCATAGGAGAGGGTATCCTATGAGGTGGGCATAGGAGAGTGTATCCTATGACGTGGAACGAGAGGGAAGATGTATGCCTTAGAGATGATACTCTTAGGCTTGTAGAGAGAGGGACAGTGATGTGATGCAAAGCAAAATGTAAAGAATCGACTTCAGGGGTTGAGAAATAGACATAAGGGGGTGAGGAAAAGACATAGGGGGTGAGAAATATACCTAGGGGGGTGAGAAATATACCTAGGGGGGTGAGAAATATACCTAGGGGGGTGTGGAATAGACCTAGGGAGGTGAGAAACAGACATAGGGGGTGAAGAATAGACCTGGAGGGGGGAGGGAGGAATAGACCTAGGAGGGGTGAGAAATAGACCTACGTTTAGGGAGTGAGAAATAGACATAGTGGTGTGAGGAATACACCTGGGGGGGGAATAGATCTGGGGGGGTGAGGGACAGACCAAAGGGGGTCAGGAATAGACCTAGGGGGATGAGGAATTGACCTAGGGGGGTGAGGAACAGACCTAAGGGGTTCAGGAATAGACCTAGATGGTGAGGAATAGACCTAGGAGGAGGAATAGACCTAGGGGGATGAGTAAGGAGAAGGATTCAGAGAGGGCCACAGCTATATGAGATGTGTACTGTAGTGTGGTGTTTGCACAATCTCATATGACTAAAAGTGTTTGTATTTTGCAGTACGCTCTGGGGGTGTATGAGCAGTTGATGAAGGTAGGTGCCAAGTGGGACATCAAGAATGCGGGCTGGTACTCCCTGGATGGTCTGAGGCTTGAGAAGAACCACTTGTGGTTGGGGGTGGAGCTAGGCACCCACCTGACACCCTGTGAGGCAGGCCTCATGGAGACCGTTGACATGACAAAGGTATACCAGTAGTACCCGTACTTGTACAAATTACTGCTATATGGAGGTAGCTGTAGACTATCACAGAAAGTAAAGGGTGGGAGTACATTGAAGTGGATACCATTAAATGTTACGTCCCTCTTCACACACGTCACCCTCATCCCTACACCCACTCATCATCTCCCCTCGTGCAGTCCTTCCTAGGCAGAGAAGCCCTCATAAAGCAACAGAGAGATGGTGTCAGCAGGCTACTTGGAGTGTTTGCAGTTGTTACTAAGGGAGATGAGAATGTAGTACCTTGGGGTCATGAGACCATCTATGAGTCAGGGAGAGCAGTTGGCTCCTTGTCTTCTGCTGCCTATGGACATTACCTTGGGAAATATATTTGTGTGGCTGCTATACGGAGGAGTGGACAGGATGGAGCTCCATGCATACTCACTCAAGATGATTTGCTGGCAGGACACTACGAAGTTGACATTGGAGGGAAGTTGTGTCATGCACACCTCCTGCTGCAGCCTGGATATGATCCCAAGTCACTGAAGATTGTCTCATAATTTGGTTGCATTGTGGTTTTAACTCACATTTTTATGCTGGAGTTTATAGCTGGCCATTTTGTGGGCTCTGGGTCAACACAATCATTATATACATTCAGTAGTACTGATATCATTTGTAACACGTCACTAATTTGTCCATATGGAGGTGGGGATGATGGGGATGGTGTGGAGGTGGGGATAGAGGCATTGGCGGGATTTTGGTAGAAGGGAGGTGGTGAGGTGGACGTGAGTGTAGAGGTGGTGGAGATATGGAAGTGGAGGTAGGAATGGTGGATGCTGAGTTGCTCACATGAGTACAGTAGAGACCCTCTAATGTGGAAACTGTTGGGACCACCTCAAGTGTTCTGATTATTATGATGATGATTGACGTGACCATATTTCTGGGGTTCATAATGCATTTATAGTATTTTGGGGTACCAGAGTCTGCATTTGGATTGGGATAATGTTGGAGTGGGTGGGGGGATACTTGTAGTTAGGACTGGGGACTTGTCATATCTAATTGGTTATGGTATATCACATTATGTGGCTTATCTACATTGATGTAGAAAAATGTGCTAATTTTCACAGTATTGTTCTCTTCCTTTTAACACCACCTTTGCCTAAATCCTTATATTCCACCAACTTTCTCATCAGAGGATCTATTAATTTATATCTGTAACTTTGAGTAGTAGTTTTTGTTCCCTTTGCATTTTTAAATTTATATTTGGCTATGTATAAAAGTTAAAATGACATCAATTCTTGTGTTAGTACCTATTGATTTCTTTCATCTCAGTGGCAACATAAACAATCCACATGTTTATGAACAGCACATATGGTAATGGTGATAAGCTCCACTCTAATATTGAGTAGTAAGCTGAAGAACAGTTGGTTTTCGACAAAAGAAGGGATTTAAAGTAGACAAGGATTTGTGATCATAATGTTATCAACTTCACACTCTTCATTATGATGTTCTGCCAAATTAACCCCAGTGCGATTAACCGACATATTGAACTACCTGGTACTGTCTTTTTTGTATTGACGGATGCTTCAGTGAAAATGAATTGTAGTACCAGCTGGGTGAGCAATGTGGTTGGTTACCTATGTAAATAAATGTGCATCAAGCAATACAGGATAAAGCTATAGACCACTTCTTACCCGGTAAGTAAGGCATTTTAGACGAGCTAACGATCCTGCATTGAATGTTTGGGTATAAAGGAATAAATTTTATAATGTGTACCCATTGCATGTAATTGCACAGCCGGTCTAGGTGAAGTGTGCTCACTCACATATGGGTGCAGTGACTTTTTATATTTAAGGCCTTGTGTCTTATGAGAACATGCACTGAGGTTCCATGCAATGGATCATGCCATCAAGCGTTGATAGAATATTCCATGTACAAAGATTATTCTTGTACAATCCAAAAATGCTCCTGCATCAGCAACCAGGTAATTAACCAGGTACATTGCAACTAACTGACTAGAGCTTGCTAAGAATTTGGCGACTTTTATCGGCACACGCCCGGAGGCCAGGAGACACACTACCTCTCTCAGTGAAGGACAGATTGGAGTTGGAAGGTGAACTTCTGTGGCGTCCAATAGGTGCTGTATGCATAGTCCTGAAGGACCACATGCAGAAGCTTTAGGGAGAGATCTCAACACTGAAAGCAAATCAAAATTAAAGAAAGCAAAAGCATGTTGTTGATTTGCAACTTATTGTGCTCCGATGGTATTCAGTTCTAAAGCTGAAAATGCATGCATTTGCCATGCACATTGGAACTGGTAATGAGAAAGTCGGTGGGATATAAGGATTGAAGGCATAAAGATGGGGGGAACTAGGGTAGTGAAAAAAGTAATGGACGTAAAAGCGTGTACTAAAATACAGGAAAATTCACTACCACCTACATGTATGCCCTCTGCATGCATCACATGCACCTGTCCAATTAATCTGCCCAATTAACCAACTCCTTGTTAGAGAATGTCTTCACCTGTTTGTGACAATTGTGAATGCATACAGATTGCTAGGACATGGTATTTCAGACACATGGGGCCAATAATGCAGTCACAACACCATCAGCGGTAAACATGCACTGCATGAGGTTCCATGCATACGGATCATACCATCATGTCAGGTACTTACTTCTTCTGGCATTGCGCCAAATAACAATTCTACTTTTCAACTGCTGTTGGACAAGCACCCTCAAGGTCCCATCTCAGTCCCTCCTGCTCTCGTGGCTACAGAAAACAACACAATTCCTCAGGATTTTGATTTGCTTTCAGTGTTGAGATCTTTCCCTAAAGCTTCTGCATGTGGTCCTTCAGGACTATGCATACAGCACCTATTGGACGCCGCAGAAGTTCACCTTCCAACTCCAATCTGTCCTTCACTGAGAGAGGTAGTGTGTCTCCTGGCCTCTGGGCGTGCACCGATAAAAGTCGCCAAATTCTTAGCAGGGGGCAGCCTTGTCGCTGTCATCAAAGACATACCCAATGGTCCCCAAGATATCCGGCCAATCGCAGTGGGTGAAGTACTGAAACGGTTAACTAGCAAATGCCTTTGCATTCTAACAAAGGCAAAGGCAGCAGAATATTTTGAGGGGTACCAAACAGAAGTAGCTTGCCCAGGGGGGTCTGAGATTACCATTCACGGACTAAGGGATTGTATTGAAAGGCACTGGAATGACGAAGATTTCGTCACCCTGAAAATTGACTTCCAGAATGCCTTCAATATTGTCTCATGCCAGGCATTACTTGAAGAATGCCACACACACTTCCCAGAGTTACTGCCATGGGCATCTTGGTGCCACGGTCAACACCCAATGCTCTTTCACCCCATGGGCACTATATCCTCCGAGACAGGTGTGCAGCAAGGGGACCCCTTGGGGCCCCTCTTCTTTTGCTTAGTCCTGCACAAGTTGGTAGCCACCATAGCCTCAGACGAAGAGGCGTCCCATTTGTTGTACCACAAATGGTATATGGATGACGGGTAGTAGCTGGTACAAGGGATGCTGTGGCCAGAGTGATTGCAATTATTAAAGAACAGGGTCCCCACTTAGGCCTGTTCATCAAAGACCCAAAGTGTGAGCTCTTTAGTAAATGCAACTTAAATTCCTTTCCAGTGCAGATGAAAAGGTCCAACACACCGAACTTGGTGCTTCTGGGTGCTCCAATCGGAGACCTGATTTTCTGCGCAAAATTCATCGCAAATCTTCGTTCCAAGATCTGTGGTCTGCTTTCCAGGTTGCAGCTGATTGGTCCCAAAGACCCCCAGGTTGCAGAGGCGGATCCAGGGGAGGGGGGGGGGGGGGGGGGGGGGGGGGGGGGCTATGGGGGCTGTAGCCCCCCCCTTTCGAATAAGTAACGAAAATAATTACGACTAATTAACTACATGTATATACGCGCTCACTGTACTGCATGTATTTTTATAATGCTATACCTGTATTAACTTATGCGCACAAAGGGAAGCATCGTTCCTACTTGAACCGAAATGGTATTTAATTAGTGCCCCATGCACAGATTTAGAATACAACTTTTTTATAATAAGCCCCCCCCTTTCAAAAATCCTGGATCCGCCCCTGCCAGGTTGCATATTTGTTGCTACGCTCCTGTGGTAGCTTCTGCAAATTGGTACATCTGGCCAGATCAACTCCTCCCTCCATGGTGGCTGAAGCTCTAAGCCTATCTGACTCGGACATCCGGCGCTGCTTCACGGAATGTACTAGTGTAGATGTCCCAGACGTTGCCTGGCACCAGGCACAGCTGAGCCCTAGTAGAGGAGGCCTGGGTCTTCGAAGCCTTTACCACCGTTCAAATGCTTGCTTCATCGCGTCCATTAGTCAGTCAGGAATCACCCTTGGAGCGAACCACCATTTAGAGCAGTCCATCAATGACCTCAACCATATCATTGGGGAATCTGAGGCTGTAAGTGTCCAGGACATCCTTGAGGCCCCACCACGCCAGAGGATCTTGTCATCCAAGATTAAAGACCAGCAGCTGAGGATGTTGTTTGACCTGGCTTCATCACTGGCACAGCGTGCACGTCTCCTCTCTGTGTCATCCCCCCATGCTTCAGCTTGGCTCTTGGTCATGCCCACACCCCAGCTCAGCTTACACCTGGAGCCGCCCGAATTCCAGGTGGCTCTTAAATGGTGGCTTGGAATGGACACCTCTCAAAACGCCCGTTGTTCCCTTTGTCCTTCACATGCCCTAGATCCCCTGGGTCATCACGCTCTCACGTGTAAAAGTGGTGGTGATCTAATTGTAAGGCACAATGCTCTGCGCGACACATTTTGGAATCTTGCAAGCTGGCATGTATCGGGGGACAACTTGAAGTAGGCAGTAGCCTAGACGAAGAGGGTAGGCAAACTCGCCCAGCAGACATCCTGGTCCAGAACTGGGACAGCGGCGTAGGAAGGAGTTTAAAAGTGGGGGGGCAAAGTTCGATGGTCATCATGGCGGGAGAGCGGTGCCCCTCCCCCAGCCAGCTAGGGGAGTGCTGTAAGCTTCCGCATTGGGGTCTGGGGCTGTGCCCCAGAAGCCAACGCTATTTGCATCTAACCGCGACGTTACAAAACTACACTAGAATCAGTGCAATTCATTACAAATTACGCATTTATCTGTAGTATCGCTGGTGTAAAAGTGGGGGGGCAGTTGCCCCCCCTATTCCTACGCCACTGTGGGAGTTTGGCAAGCCGGCAGCATTGGATTTCACCGTCACATCACCGCTAAATCCCACAACTTTAAATGAAGCGAGTGTGACGGCTCACTGGATCCGCTGCGTCGGTTGCTGAAGCCCGCAAGCATGTCACCAACGATGCAAAATGCAACCGTTTGGGCTGGGTCTGCATCCCTGTAGCCGTGGAGACATACGGGTGTTGGGGAGACGAAGCCATTAAGTGTCTCGACAGACTTGCGGCACGTATCACCACTCGCACGGCTCGTTCCAAGTCTTCGGCTGTGTCGGCTCTGTACGGTAGGCTCAGCATCGTCCTGGTGAGAGCCAATGTAAGGGCCATATTAGCTAGGTCTTCCACAGTTTATTGACTCCTAGTGTCTTAATTAAGGTTTATCTTGATCCTATGTATTTTATTATAATGTACATTTAAAAAATAAAAAAATAAAAAATAATTATAACATTTGTAATATAATATAGGAAATTCATCACTACAAGATAACAGCGCAAGTACAATACAACTTAATACACTTTATAATTCTATATTGTCTCTGATCGGTAGGCATCTACCCAGGATGGCCCTTGAGATGGCTCGGACGAGGGTGAAGTTTAGTCTGCCATACATTTCACCCAAGACTTGGCTCTTGTGGCAAGAAGAGGTGGTGGCAATGCAGGATGCAAGGCGGGAGAAGGTGGCTTGAGCTTCTTTGCCCCAGTTGCCATATGTCTCTACAGCAAGTGGGATACAAACCCATCCCAGCTCAGAGCATTTGGGGTCATTGGCTCTGTGCTTTCGCACCTCTGCCTCACATGCTGCTGCCCCCACTGACATGCTTGCCTCAGGGAGAATGGAGACAGACAATGGGGATGTTACGGTCACATCAAAGGCTGCATGCCTTCCTCTGTCCCAATCCAAAGCAAGTATGTCAGCTGGTCGAGTACGGCTGTGATCAGGTGTAAGACCACTGCCTTTCTCAACCCTCACTACCTGGTGGGCACGACGACAGAATTCCAGCACGAGATCTCTGAGGCGATTGTGACGAGATACCACATCTCCCCCTCGCTTGCAAGTGGCGGCGTGATTGCCCAGCCGGTCAAGTGCTGTATCTGGACATAAAGAGCAGGAGGTTTCTCTTGCAGTGTCCACCCCTAACCACCATTTCAAAGCTGTCTGTAGCTCATTGGGGTCAAGATGAAGATCCAGTCCGGTAGACGGAGTGACTAACAGCCAAGATGAAGCATGTGGGGCTGACGCGGATAAAAGACGTGCCTTGTCTGCAGGTGTTGATGCGTCATAAAGTTCTGAAAATTGATGGTCCTCTATCTTCTTGGATAGTGCTCTCTGCTGCATGGGTGATGCCAATATGGATGCCACAGTAACCATCTCAGACGGGGAAATCATATTGTTGAAACTATCAACCGCGTGAGCAAGGTGTTTGTGATCCCTATTAGCAAAACCAGAAGAACAAAGAGAGGCAATGTAGGCAGCCGAAGAGTGGTGAGAAACAGAGCGGAGTCCCAAACCACCATGGCTTAAACTGAGCTGAGCCTGCTGCCATGTCAAATTGGATACTGGGACTGCAGTGCACAGGGTAAAGCACTCTCAAACTTCTGCATCAAATAGTTGCAAAGGGTCATAGGCTAGACTAGGAGGTGTTGCTCTAGCCAAATGGACCAGCTTACAGTACCCTCCACACATTCTCAAGAGGATTAGGGCAACCTGAGGATCAAAGCAAGCCACTTCTACCAGCCGCGACAATAGCTTCATGGCCTCAGTACACTTGGAGGCAATGTAACTGGCGCAGAAAAGGTAATCCCCAATTGGGGCACCAAGTATGACCAGGTGTGGCACATGAGAGACCTTCATACCTAATGGGAACATGGCGATGTCATTTTTGCTGAAAAGCTCGCACTTAGGCAAGTTAATGTGCAGGCCCAGTGGTGGTCCAAGTGTGTCAATTAATGATAGAGCGCGGAGAATAGCTGACTTCTTACCTGCTAGCACACCATCATCCAGAAACCAAGCATTAAAAAGCATTGCAACGCAATCATCATCAGCGTCAATGGCCATTGTGATCTTCCGCAAGACCAAAGAAAAGAATAATGGGCCCAGTGGATCACCCTGCTGAACTCCTGATTGTGATGACAGATGACCCAAAGGGTGCCACAAGAGGGGGTGAGAGCCGTAGCACCAAGAAGCCCATGGAAGGAGTTCTGGGAAATGAATGGCACATTCATCCAGGAGGGCTTGCCACCTGCTAGGTATTTGGAGACCAGGGGAGGTGCCTTACCTGATGCAAGAAGGGTCACAATGTCCCTGAGGGAGGAACATATGGAGGTGGGCAGAGGGATGCTTGCAGCATCCAGAAGGTGCTGGACTCGAAGACCTGAAGGACCAGCAGCAGTACCCTTGGGAAATGAACGCAGAGCTCCCAAAATGTCAAAATCAGGCTCAATGGATATGGGTGTCGATGGCACTTGAGGAGCAACAGGAGGTGGACAGCTGGGGTGTTTGGAAAGCAAAAGCTGCCATGTAGCATCATTATTAGGAGCTAACCCTGCTGATAGAAGAGTATTGCAAGCTTTTCCAAACATTCCTGCCTTTGCCAAAGAAACTGCTGACTCTATCAGTTTATGTGAGACTTCAGCAGGGGTAGAACTGCTATGGTTTGTTCGAATGGCGTTTCCTTCCGCAAGGTTCCACAGGGTGCCAAATTCATTTCTTGTCCATAATTTGCACAAGACATCAATAGATGTGTGCTTGAGGCGTCTTCCTCTGCTTTTTGAGGAAGGCAAGACACATTTTGGCAACATGAACAACTTGAGCCAGGCTTCCTCAGAGTTCTCGATCAGGACCGATCTTAAGGCGGACGATAGAACCCGAGCAAAGGCAGGGCGTGCCTTTGCGGGGACAAATCGTAACACAGGACGGCGGAGCTGACACACTTCCTCAAAGGACGGTAGGCCCTGATTGGGATCAATAGGAGATGAAACGGATACGGCCGGAAGAAAGGATGGAGATTTGGCCTGTCCCTTGCAGCATCGTGAATGGGACGTGGCCCTTGAGATGGAGACTAGCTGGTGGCAGGAAGGGCAGACAAAAAGATGCTGGTCCTCCAGCCACGAACTCGGGACCTCGCCGGAGTAGTATCCACTGGCATGTAGGGACATGTGCTGATGCCACATGGAAGGAGCCACGAAGACAGAACAGTCCGGGACCATGCACTTTTTTTTCGGCCGTGGGGTTCTAGTAGAGGACTGAAAAGGAGCGTAGATACGCCGAGTGGGCGGTTGAGTCGTTGCCGGGAGTGGAAGATTAGATAGCTGAGATGATGGCGAAATAGGTTGCTGGTGGTTGACCTCGAGCGGTGATGGTATTAGAGCCTGGGTTGACGATGACATTGAGTTAACGCATGCTGCTACCTTAGAGGACTCCCGAGATGGCAGCGCTCTTGTTTTGGTAGTTTGGGGAGTGGTAGAAGAGACAATGTTCACGATGTTGACACATTTTTTATTAAATAATCAATACATGAATTACAATTACAAGATAAACCTCCTATAACATTTTTTTTCTTTTATAAATTATTGTCAAATGAATAATACAAATTATATACACCTTATTACGATACACAAATATACAGCAGTAAGGTAATTAAATGCACCCTACTATAGGTACTAGTCAGGGACAAAACATCTGAGAGGATGGCTGTGGCATTGGCTCTAACTAGGTTGAGGTTCAGCCTCCCATATAAGGCAGCTAGGACCTCAGCCTTAGCCCTGTTGGTGCTAGTTTGCAAGGCGAGAGGCCAGAAGAGAAAATGACTCCATTGCTTCTGTCCCCCAAGCACCATATGCCTCAACCACCATGGGGACACAAACCCACCCTAGCTCCTTGCATTTGGCATCATTTTCTTCATGCTCCTTTGCTCGGTAGCTCTGGCAGCCTGACCTGCTCCAAACCCCACTTTAAGTAAAATATTGTCGTTAAGCGGTGACGTCACAGACAAGTCAAAGGCTGCTGGCTTACCCAAAGACCAGTTAGGTACTAGGATGTCTGCAGGGCGAGTGTGGCTATGGTCTTTGGAGAGGTTACTTCCTGCCTCCACCTTAACACTCAGGTGGGCCCTGCGACAGGTCTCAGCAAGGGTGTCACGTAGTTTATTGTGGCGGGTTACTACACCACCACCACGCTTGCAGGTGAGTGCATGATGGCCAAGGGGATCACGTACTTTCTCAGGACACAGAGGACAAATTGAGCCACATGAGGTGTCTAGTCCCAGCCACCACTTAATGGCCACCTGGAACTCTGAAGCTGGAGATGAAGGCCTATAGCCCATCGGAGGGAATGACTGACACCCAAGATGCAGCATGAGGGGAGGAGACAGAGAGAAGGCATGTTCTATTTGCGGCAGAAGATTGCTCATAGAGTGTATTAAACAGATGGTTGTCAATCTTGCAGGACAGCACCTTTTGATGGAAAGGGGATATTAACACCTCCTCTATGCTGACCACCTCAGATAAAGGTACAAGTGAGTTAACCAACTCAACTGCATGGATAAGGTGTTCTTGGGACAATGGACCAGCACCAGAGGAGCTCAGAGAGGCGATGTAAGCAGCTGGTGAATGCCGACTCAGGGAGCGCATGCCCAGGCCACCCCTGCCTAAGCTGAGCTCTGCCTGTTGCCAGGCCTGATTGGAGGTGTCAACTGCTGTGCACTTGGAGAAGGTAGCTTGGATGTCGTGATCAAAGGCTTCAAGGGCTGATATGGCCTGGGAGGGTGGCGTGCCACGAGCAAGGTGGGCCAGCCTGCAGAATCCCGCACATTGACGTAGGAGGGAAAAGGCCACATGTGGGTCGACTGCACTTACTTCCTCTAGTTTGAGCAGAAGAGCTTTGGCCTCTTCATGTTTCTCCGAAATGAAGGTGGAGCAAAAAGCCTTGTCACCAATCGGGATGCCCAAAATAACAATATTAGGGTGAGATGATCTTTTCATTTCTGGAGGAAATGGGTTGACATCATATTTGCTAAATATCTCGCATTTAGGAAAGTTTACAATGAGACCATTAAGAGGACCAAACTCTTGTATGATGGAGAGAGCTTGAAGAACAGCAGACCTGGGACCAGCCAGCACACCATCATCCAGGTACCAGGCATGGTAGGACAAATCTGCACACAGAATTAGTGGCAATTTCTGACACTATGTTTTTTTTAAACCAGGGAGAAGAGCAGAGGACCAAGAGGATCCCCCTGCTGAACCCCTTGTTCTGAATGTAAGGTGCCCAAAGGATGCCACAGAATGGGATGCTGACTGTAACACCAGATGGCCCAAGGGAGCAACTCTGGAAAGTGTTTGCTGCACTCTGAGAGGATTGCCTCCCGTGAGACCATATTGAATGTGTTCTTCATGTCCACCTTAAGGACAACGAAGTCATCATCCAGCCAATACTTGTTAACACACGCTCTCAAGCCATGGGCAATCTTCTCTGCACCATTGGTGCAAGCAACACCAAACTGATGTGGTTTTAAAAATTCTGCTGCCTTCCTTTTCACTGCCACACAAAGGCATTTGCTGGTCAGGCGACGTAGGCTTTCACCTACAGGAATAGGTCTGACATCAAGGGGACTACCAGATTTAGACTTGTTAAGGGCAGTTAAACTGCCACCAGCAAGAAAAGTGGAAACCTCAGATGGAGCTCTGCCAACTGCAAGGAGGTTGATGACAGCCCTCAGAGACTGAAGGATGGGTGTCTGAAGGGGCACCTCTGATGAATCAATGATGTGTTGAATGTGAAGCCCTGATGGTCCAGCTGATGTTAGCTTTGGAAAAGACCTGAGGACAGCCATGAGATTAAGGTCATGAGGGATCACAGTGTCCATAGATGGTAAGGTGGGAACAGAAGGACAAGGACACTCAGGATGTTTAGCCACTAAAAGTTTCCATGTTTTTACCATTGTTAGGTGCTAACCGAGGTGACACCAGTACTTGGCATGCCTTACCAAAGAGACCATCCTGTGCTAAGGATATTGCTGAGTTGACCCTCTTCTTCACTGTATCATCTAAGGGTACTCGCTGCTTTTTGGAGCAAGGAGCTCGAGCTTTTGCCAAATGCCACAGATCTCTGAATTGACCCTCTGCCCACATTGCACAGAGACTCTCAATGGAGACAGGCTTGTTGTGACGTCCACCACGTTTAGCACTGGGGAGGACACACTTGGGAAGCATGAAAAGCTTCAACCACGCTGTCACTGTTTTCAGAGATGACATCTATGAGAGCAGCTGAGAAGGTTCGTGCAAAAGCCTGTCTTGCTTTTTTGGGCACAAAGCGTATTGTTGGGCTTTTGAGGCTGCACACCTCATCTAAGGAGGGCAACTCAGAAGAGCACTGGCCAGATGAAACATCTAACACAGGTGCCAGTATGGTGGAATGTTGCGCCAAACACTTCAGCTGATGCGAAACAAGGTGGGATGTTGAAACTAATTTAACACAAGAGTGGCATACAGACAAACCCTGTTCCTTGAGCCATGAATCAGGGGTTGCACCCGGAAGAACCCCTCTCAAGTGGCCATCCATATGCAAGCGCCACATAGTAGGTGCAACTAATTCTGGACACCCAAGAACACAGCATTGCCTCCTTCCTTCTGCAGCATGCTGTGCAACGGGACCTCTCACAGGACATTGAAATTCCATAGACAGTGGCAAGATGCAATGGCCTTGAGAGGGGGATTCACCAGTGGGATATGGAGGCTCTGTTGCAGAAGAACGAAGCGTGGATAATGGAGGCTGTGGTACAGCTGGTGCTAAAGGTAGATTTGAAAAGGATGATTGTGATGGCGGTGCAGACAGCTGCAAATTTGAAGCGGTCAGCTGGTGTGGATGACATTTTAGCTGCTGCAGGGAGACTTGCGAGCCTAACTGCGCAAGTGGCTGGGAAACAGTTAACAAGTATGGGTTGTGACAGCTATCGTGATTGATTGGGTAGCAATTCGTGCAGGGACGCTTCGCCTTCGCACACATAAATAAAAACATTCTCTACGAGAAAGTTGGTGGGATATAGGATTTGCAGGCAATTGGTGGTGTAAAAAGGGTCTTATCAGAAGGGAAAATGAAATGGTCCTATATTTATAGCACATTTGTAGGCATATATTGTTTCTGTGCTAGATATAGGACTACATGTATTACATTTTCCCCTTCTGATAAGACCTTGTTTCCTTGATTATTACACCACCAATTGCCTGCAAATCCTACCCGTCCTCGTACCCGGTCCCGGAACAATCCTCCTCCTTCTTGCGGGCTCATAACAAAGGACAGGAACACTTTTAAACGATGAAAACTTCACCACTAGATTCAGAATTGGTCGGAAGGGGTTCCTTGATGAAAATAGTCGATTTTATACTTTGGTACAGAATCGACTATACGGCCTGTGTTATTGTAAAGATATCTTGTGTGACGTAATTACAGTATATAGAAATTAAGAAATCTCTTTGGTGATTCAATCGTGAAACGTTTTTGTTAGTGAAGTTGTTTTTATCAAAATGCCTTCACGTCAGAAAAAGGGACAAGCGAAACGACGTGCGAGATACCTTGAAGTTCGAGACGGCGTTTTAGAATTGGCATACAAAAAAAATCGGATTTTTGTCTCATTACCCTTTTCTCATAACCTTGTTGCCCTCCTTTTTACACCACCTTTGCTTCCAATTCCTATATCCCACCAACTTTCTCGTCAGAAAATGTTTTTCTTTACTTGTTTCCTCTTTTTTTATTATCATTTTTTATCGATTATTAATACTGGCAAGTGCCCCCCCCCCCCCCCCCCCCCGCTTCAATTACCTTCACGAGCAGACGCCCGCTTTTGTTTGGGATCACTGTACGTAACGCGGGAGAATTCTAATTCGTCGTATCGACTTTGGAGATCATGCCAGTAGCCGGGGGGAGGGGGGGGGGGGGGGGGAGGGGGGTTCGAACGAACTCCCCCCCCCCCCCCCCCCCCCCCCCCCCCTCAGAAGGTCAAGGTCCGCTTATGTGGAAGTATGGTATAGGTTCCGGCCGCTCTCCGAGGCGATTAGAGGCCTTCTGACCCGTATAATAATTATACATGTATCCCAGTGTTGCAGCTGAAGCCTTTAAGTTAAACCGAAAACGGTTAACAAACCCGCACCAGGGCTGGCCCGACTATATATGCCAATGCCGGATCGCTCCCAGCAAAAGAAAAGAGAGCGGGAACGAGCCGCTGCCTTTTGCCAGTCGCTTGATGCAACTGCGAAACGAAAGGCAACGGGTGATGGGCAACAACCAGCAGCCCCTTTAGTCGCAGAAGCAAATGCTGCCGCAGCGGAATGTAGAGATGATGAGTGCGAAGCTAGTGAATTGGTTGCATCGGATTCCAACGAGCCGGAAATCACTACGCCGCACGGTACTTTTATAGAACCTGGGAATTTTGAAGAACCAGCTCCGGATGTGTTAAGTGTTCCAAAGAGTGACAACACAGGCATCGCAGATGGGCAATTGTCACTCGATATCGGCGATCTGGTTTCTGCTTGCTCCACGGAGGCCGATCTTTCTCAGAAAGTCCAAGCGCTGTCAATAAGTGACAAGTTTGCGTACCTGCGTCAACATTCTAAGCCTGATCCACAGTTCGAATTCCCGAGACATTCATTGGAGGATGCAAGCGTAGTTTTAACTATGTCTGGCTGGACCAGCATAAGTGGCTGTGCTACAGCGTAAAGTTGAATGGTGCTTTCTGCATGCCATGTTTGCTTTTCAATGGTATGTCGGACTCTACTGGCAAGGTTTCTGGTGCACTTGTCACCAAGCCATTTCAGACATGGCAGAAGAAATTCAAGCCATGAAAAAACTAGCTACCACGAGTGCTCTCTTCAATTGGCAGAGCAGCTAGTGCACTCTGTTAAACATCCAGAGAAAAACCTTCCAGCATTGTTCAGCTCTAGGATAGCTGACAACATTGCCAGGAACAGAGGCATTATGAAGTCCGTGGCTAGTGCTGTTTTGTTCTGTGCAAAGCAATGCATTGCGAGGAGATTCAGAGCAGCTGGAAACCCCAGGAAACCCAGGCAACTTCCTAGCTCTACTGAAGCTATTGGCGGTGAATGATCATGCATGTACTTCACCAACACTTGCAATCTCCTGCTATATGCGTAATGTAACCCACATGTCACCTCAGACCCAAAATGAGCTCAGTAAAGTAATGGGGAAACACATTGTGCTTCGCACCATTGTGGATGAACTGAAGGTAGCAAGGTGGTATGCCATTCTTGTTAATGAAGTGACGTCCCACAACACTGAGCATCTTGCCATCTGTGCCCGTTTCATTGATCAGAGCAATGACATTCGAGAAGAGTTCTTGCATGGCTTTCATCGGTATAGACAGAATCACTGGTGCAGAGATTGCTGATACCATCGTGAAGTTCCTTCAGGACAATGATGTTCCTATTGAAAACATGCGGGGACATGGCTATGATGGTGCCAGTAACATGTCCTCTGATCGTGTTGGAGTGCAAGCACGGATCCAACAAGCTGCTCCTCTTGCCACTTACGTCCATTGTAGTGGACACTGTTTGAACCTTGTCATCAGCAAGTCTTGCTCCCTGCCAGAAATCCACAATGTAATAGATCGGCTTGAACACTGCTGTCGGTTCTTCTTGAACAGTCCAAAACGAAGTGGAATCTTGGAGCTGATTGTCACTGAGAATGTTCCAGATTCACCTGGGAGGAAGCGCCTCTCTTAGATCTCTGCAGAACCCGCTGGGCAGAACGCCACAGTGCCTATCAGCATTTCTACCAAGCATACACCTTCATTGTCCAAGCCCTTGAGCTCATTGGATATCGCCGTCATCTGGACAAGTATGGAGATAAGTATGCTGACTGGGATACTTTAAACCACACAGAGGCACAACAGATATTGGCTTCAATCACATCGTTTACCTTCATTGTGTCCTTTACTTGCGTGTACCAATACCTCTCTCATCTAGCTGGAATCACTGTGAAGCTCCAGAAGAGATCCTTAGATATTATTGATGCCCACGAGTTGATTGCAGAGGTCACTGCAACATATGTAGGTGAGAGGAATGATGTGGACATCAGTTTCAATCACATGCATCTACCAGCAAAGTGTCCGAATTGCTATAAAAGTGTCAGCATTGCTCCAGAAATGCCCCGAGTCACAGGTCGTCAACAGCACTGCATGCAATCCTTCATCGTTTTCAGTGGAGGACTATTTCAAGAAGACTGTGGCCATCCCTCTCCTAGATCATATAATTACATAAATGAAAGATCAATTCTCTGCAGGAGCTATTGTGGCATCATCCCTGCTGTGAGTTGTACCATCTGTGTGCTGTTCAAGAGAAGTTAATATGGAAAGAACTATTGAAAAGTATAAGGATGACTTGCCCAGCCTTGAGCTGATCTCTACAGAGCTGAGGAGGTGGAAAGCCAGGTATTCTGGAATGCCTGTGGATCGAACTTCGACCGAGTACTCCAGCTGCAGCCATCAAGGACTGTGACAGTGATCTGTATCCCAATGTCAGAGTCCTTCTGCAAATTGTCTGCACACTGTCTGTTACATCCTGTGAGTGTGAGAGGAGTGCTAGTGCACTTCGAAGTTACATGAGAGCTTCGATGGAAAAGAGCCGTCTTTCCAGCCTTGCTCTCCATATCCATTATGATATGGACGTGGACGTAGATGAAGTCATCACACGCTATGCCCGTTTGCACCTAAAGAAGCTTGAACTTGACTCTATCATCCGCCCTTGAATTCAGTTTCAAACCTCTGTCACTGTACTTGTGTGTATAATTGCATCCTTATATTCAGTATAAAGTAGTATTTTGTGCCATTCAAGTATATGTCTCAGCATCGGATCAGAAGCATTGTTCATGGGGCCGGGAGTATGATACGATTCACATGTACAATGCGCATGCGCACTGGCCCATGCAAGTCCATCGTTCATTGTGCCGTTCAATAACCATACCGAATGCAAAAAAGCAAGTCACTTCATTTTATCTGCATGTTACAACGCAATATACATGTATAGTATTGAGACACAATATTAAACATTGCAAAACTGTTAGGGTTCCGTCCCAGACTCCTCCCAGGCCAAAGTCTGTCTCGTTACATATGGTTTACTCTTCGTATCGGGCAACTAGGCCACCGCCCACTAGTTAGGTCCACAATTATTACTTTCCGAACCCCCCCTTTTCCAGACTTGGCTACGGGCTTGGAGATATTCCTCTCGTTGTTTTAATAGCTCTCCTCTTTTGTTTGCACACACCCGAGAAGACGACGACGACGATGACGACGGAGAAGAATTGGCCTGGCGACGAGATAAAACACAAACGTTTTTGTTATCTTAAAGCAAACAGTTTGAAGACTGGAACAAAATATTAATATGACCGCCTTTGCCTTCTGGATCGATAGGAACAAAGAGCTAAACTATCCGTTTCTTACTACGAGAGTTATACTCCGGTCGCGGTTTTAAAAAATGATATTCACGGCCCAGGTTAATTCCTATACAGGAACTACTACCGTAGTTCCCGAAAGACTAGACACTCCCATTTATTGCCCCCCCCCCCCCCCCCCCCCCCCCCCCTCTCCCCCCCCGACCTATAAATATACCTTTGTAGTATGTTTCAACGCGTCCGTTTTACAAAATGCAATATATACGGGCCGACCAGTTGACTATTCAGACAGATACCCCGGCAAAAAGTCGGTGGAAACTTTGGGTAGAGATTCTAGTAACCACAGCGATAATCACAATCGTCTGGGGACTGCTGTCACTACCATCGGTGTTCTATTTCCTACCTCAGAGTGGGTTAGGAGAACCGAAGCAGGTACGTTATATATATGCGGACACTGTAGTAATAATAGTAGCAATAAATGTAGGTTGCATAAATAAAGGTCAAATCCCTCCCGGGGTGAAAGGGTGAATGGTAGCGTTGGGGAGCTAATAAGTCTGCCAGATTGGGGAAAGCCATGAAACCGTAAGTGGTTGAACAGTTTATACGCCTTAATGCATTGTGCGTCTGATTTGTTCGAGGAATGGGGAAAGAACTTACCGAAATCGTTTGAAAGACGGAGTTTTAATTGCTAATGGAAGTCCTTCACAGAGGACATGCATGTACTTAATACATGTACTGGCACTAGACTTCTGTGTTGAACGCAACGACAACATTTTTTAATAATTAATTGGTAAAATGTGCCGACGTCAGTGCGATGCCGACGGAGTAAAATTATTCATCGCAATTAGAAGTATTCATGCTTAAAGTATACTGTACATGTAGTAGAGTTTTACTGCATAAGCAATCTGCTCCAGACTGATAGTACAACCATCAGTCGGTGTCACCAGACTAAAAAAGGATGGGGTTGTCCGGGTATAATGTCGTACGCAGACCCACTCTCGCAGCTGCAGATGATCACATCACCGATATATGTACTATCAAATGATTTTGTAATGCTACTAATGCAGGATATGTTAGTCTGCTTTTGCGCAGTACAATATACTGACCGAACATTTTGTAAATTGGAATACATTTGTAATACATTTTGTAATAGATTATCACACGTACACCCGTGATCACACGTATATGTATATGGTACAGTCTCCGAGAAAATGATATATGCATGTATCGCATGGTGGCTGGGTCTGGACACTTCAGTGTGCCCATTTTGTCCAGGGGTCGCTCTTGACTCCCTTAGTCACCATGCTGTGTCCTGTAGACATGGAGGTGCATGACACAGTCATCAGACACAACAAATTGCGTGACATCATTGCGTGCAGATTTATGTCGCAAGGCACACCTGTCTGTCAGGGTGGAAGCAGTCATGGTATGTGTCGTGACATCAATCACTCCCGTCCAGCTGATGTCCTTGTGGAGGGTTGGGAGAGAGGCCAACCTGCTGCCCTAGACATCACAGTCACTTCTCCCCTCACTCCAGTCTCCTTGAAAGACTCAAGTAGAATTGCAGATGTAGCAGCTCTGTCTGCTGAAACTAGGAAGCATGCTGCCAATGACCCAAAGTGTCGTGAATTGGGATGGATGTGTATTCCAATTGCAGTTGAGACATACGGTAACTGGGGGAAGGAGGCCCAGCACTTGTTCTCAAGACTGGCTACCTATTTAGCAATCCATCTTTCCTGCCCCAAGTCCAGAGTTCTGGCTGACATATATGGCCGCCTAAACATCTGCTTGGTGAGAGCTGTGGCAAGAGCCATCCTGGCAAGAGGAATTTGCCCAGTCCATCTCTAGTGTATATGTATTGTTTTCCTTGTAGCTATAGTGTTAATAGTTAGGTTGTACATGGAGTTTACCTTTTTCAGGTGTATCGCTATATTTATATAAAAGTTTCGCAATAACTTTGGATATCTTTCGGCAGGAAATCTCAATTCACTTCAAATTTGGTTTATACACAAAGGGATCCTGTACCTATCGATTTGTCCTGTTGGTTAATTTTTAATTCATCCGTTACGGAGATATAGCTGTGCAAAGTGCGTGCACGGTTTCCCGCTCGATTCGCGCCAATGATTTAGGCCCACCCTCCTATACATTGAATAATGTATAATTCACTGGTGCCACGGCCGGGTATATGAGGAGTCGTAATATAAATTCTCAACTTTAAAATGATGGAGAGCTTATGATAATATAGGCAATTGCTAAATGGGATAAGTTTTACAGTGTTCATTGCACCGCAAATGTATACGATATTAACTCATCTGTTATAGGGCGCGGTTTTGCTACGTTCAAAGCAGAAGGGATAGGATGTAGGTACCATTGACTTGTCATATAGATCCCATGCAGGGCAAAACTATTCACATATAATTAATGAACGGTCCGTGTGACATGGAATCGTGAAATAAGTCTGATGGTGCTGTTACAGTTTTGCTGCAAGAGAAGCTGTATCTGTATATCACAAAAACCCACATCATCATTAGAAATTTAGTTAGGGGGCTTGTCCAAACTATGTTTGGAAAAATTAGCGTCATTGTGACGTTGGGGGGGGGGGGGGGCTGTGACGTTAAGAAAAATTTTATTGTCCGCAAGTATAGTTTTATAATACGGAACATCTAGTTAGCTGCAGCGTTGACTCCAGTTGCAGCAATTACGTCTATTCAGACTACACTGCACATTGAATAATGTTTCATGCTACTAATCTAACAAAAACGCTATGACGCTAAGGGGGGGGGTTAATATGTCAACGTCACAATGACGCTAATTTTTCCAAACATAGTTTGGACAAGCCCCCTTAGCGAATGAAGTAAAAACCAATGGGCTCTAGGATAATATGTATATACGCGCACATTAATTTTTATAAAGTTAATTTTCGTTATACGTGTACTTCTAATCTGTGAAACTGTTGGCTATTTTTACAAATACCGATCGCACCAAAACTTTCAACCCAGACAATAATTTTATGAGGTTACTAGCGTGTCCCCGAGAAAAATCACGGGCTGATTATTCGTCTCGCTATTCATTTGCCAGATGAACAGTTGGTCTACCTCCTAGCTCCTCTTTTTTTACCGGCTGTTTTACCAAATGTTGAATCTATCACCTGTTCTAACATACGGTTATTACGCAACCTCTATAACATGCCCGCGCAATTTCAGATGGTAACTACATGTTCTCGGCCTGTACGATGAGACTTGAGAGTGAACCACAATAGCGTTGCATTTATTCTTTCGGCACTTATGCAGTTCCACCCCCCCCCCCTCCCCCCCCCCCCCCCACTTTGAATTCAAGAAATATTGAAAAGAATTTAGATATTAAATGTGAAGTGGAAACCAGCTGTCATTGCGACCGCCTTTTGTGTGGGAGGTGGTTGTTCCTATTGGTAGCTAGGTACGCGTACATACCTAGCAACCAGTAGGCGCTAGGCCGAGTATACAAATGAGTTACGCGGACGTACGTACGTACGATGGAAATTATAGTATTAAGACTAGCGTGTCCCCGTGAAAAATCACGGGTTGATAATTCGTCTCGCTGTTATTCGTCTCGCTATTCATTTGCCAGATGAACAGTTGGTCTACCTCCTAGCTCCTCTATTTTTTACCGGCTGTTTTACCAAATGTTGCATATCACCTGTTTTAACATACGGTTACTCTATAACATGCCCGCGCAATTTCAGGTAGTAACTACATGTTCTCGGCCTGTACGATGAGACTTGAGAGTGTACCACAATAGCGTTGCATTTATTCTTTCGGCACTTATGCAGTTCCTCCCCCCACTTTGAAATTTTTTTAGACATTAAATGTGAAGTGGAAACCAGCTGTCATTGTGACCGCCTTTTGTGTGGGAGGTGGTCGTTCCTATTGGTAGCTAGGTACGCGTACATACCTAGCAACCAATAGGCGCTAGGCCGAGTATATAAATGAGTTACGCGGACGTACGTACGTACGATGGAAATTATAGTATTAGATTTTGGTCCGGTAGACCAACATTTTCGGCACTAACTTTAATCCTGGTTAGATGCGGCCCAATATCCCAATTACAGGCTATGCTTAAATAAAAACATTCCGCTTTTCTATAAATTTGGTTGAATTGATATAGAATTGCAAAGTAACAGTGATGTAAAAAGAAAGGTAACCTAGTGTAAATGAACGAAACAAGCATCAGAACGTTTAGCCGTGCATTCATGTAGGTCTGTTTCATTCACTGACACTTCCTTGCACTTTATTCAACTATAGAGATTGTATGTATTTATTTACTTGTTTTCAGAATTGATTACTGCATGCATGGGTGCGGCAATGTGTTCTCGACTATATGGGATCGTGGCAGCGAAAGGGGACCTAGCGCATATTATAAAAATTTTACAGGTAGGAGCATCAAAGTTGGCGCGAGCAATTAAAATGTAATTAAAAATTCAGGGCACTGTCACTCGATCCATGATTGACAGACTATTTTCCAGTGCGTAAGAATGAAGTTTAAGAGGACATAGGTGTCTCTTTGAATATGAAATAAGCGCTAGGTCCCTTTTTGCTGACACAACCCCATGTATATACAAGTAAAGAAAAACATTCTCTAACGAGAAAGTTGGTGGGATATAGGAATCGGAGGCAATGGTGGTGTAAAAAGGAAGGGAACAAGGTTTTGAGGAAAGGGTAATGAGACAAAAATCCTATGTTTAGCACTCCTTTTGGTTCAGTTACATTTACACGTGCTAAATATAGGATTTTTGTCTCATTACCCTTTTCTCATAACCTTGTTCTCTTCTTTTTCACATCACCATTTGGCTCCAATTCCTATATCCCACCAACTTTCTCGTTAGAGAATGTTTTTCTTTACTTGTTTCCTCTATTTTTTTATTCATCATTTTTTATTAATTATGACAAGTGCCCCGCCCCCCCCCCCCCCCCCCCTCCGCTTCAATTATCGTCACAGTCAGATGCCCGCTTTTGTTTGGGATCACTGTAAGGAACGCGGGAGAATTCTAACTCGTCGTCTCGTTGTTTTAGCTCTCCTCTTTTGTTTGCACAATTCTAAATATACGTAAATGTCGCCATGGGAACACTTCTATTTAACACTACGCATTACGTAATGATTACATATGTCAGTTTAATGCTTTATTCATACATCTGATACTTGAAGATGTCCTTCTAAAGCGATTGGTATAATTGGCGCTCTTTAAAACCATTCCTATCCGGAGTTATACTCGCCCGAGAATAAGAAGACGACGACGACGACGACGACGGAGAAGAATTGGCGTGGGGACGAGGTAGAACACGAACTTTTTTGTTATCTTAAAGCAAACAGTTCGAAGACTGGAATAAAGCATTAAAATGACAGCTTCGCCTTCTGGATCGATAGGAACAAAGTGCTAAAATATCCGTTTCTTGGTACGCGAGGGTCGCGTTTTAAAATGATATTCACGACCCGGGTCAATTCCTATAACCGTAGTTCCTGATATATATAATATAATGTAATATATAGGTTGTGCTATTTTGTACAAATGTGCTTGATGGTCAGCTTTTGAATCAAAACTTGAACATTGCACCTGCAAATTATAACTGGTATCTAAGACTCATAATATCAAAAGCAATATCATAGCATTGATCAGACTGAGCAATCTAATGTGGAGGGATCAAAATCCCTCGTCAAGTCCCATATCAATTGAATTAATGCATGCGTATATAAGTGGCATCATTAAATTGAAAATTCTTAATATTCATACAATAGTGTACATGCATATAAGGAGAGAATTGGTCCAGGGATTTACCAAAACAGTTCTTTTGTGACATGATAAATACAGTTCATATGATCACTCTTCTCCATAGATTTCAAAAGGTTGTGCTAACTACTCAAAATCAACATGCCAGCAGGCATTAATTCAGGCCAGGGCTTGCCTCTCTGGAATGCATCAGAACAACAGCAATGTGGTGATCATAGCAAATGTTGACCAAGAAGCCAGTGAAAGTACAGCCCAGCTCATTGTCAATGGCCTCCCCTTACTGCGTGCCACAGAGGCGTGTACATCCTCCTTTGTACCATTCATGTGCCTGTACCTGTTCCCTTTGTGTGATGGTAATGGAACAGTGACCAGACCTAGCAGAGATCAGTGTATTGAGATCAGCACAGTGGTTTGCAAAGATGAGTGGCAAAAGGCATTAGCCATCCCAAGTGTAAAGGAGCAACTTCCTAACTGTGAAAGTCTCACTATGACCACCGCCAGTGATTGCAAAGGTAATATTGGTCTTCTTGAACAAGAGAAATTACTGCTTGCTTATTTGCAAAATCAGATTCAGGACCAAGTATTTCTTTAGAAAGGGTTGTTCTGCCAGCTAATTCGACACAAAGAATCTGCAAAGACCAATTCTTCCTCAGTAATGGAACATGTCTACCACAGTGTGGTATATGGAAGCAGTATGATGATAGAACATCATTAGCCGTGGATATAATCGCTATCCTATCAGCTATTGTAGGGCTTGGATCAGCAGTCCTTATTCTAATATTTTCTTGCATTTGGCGAAAGAAAATGTATTATTGCATAATGCTGTCTGTTCCATCTTTAAAGCTTCTTATTACGTTCTCAGGTTTGCATTTCCTGCTGTCATAATTGTTTATTTGGGTGTTACCATGATAATTCTAGGTGAGAATTCATTGTGCACTGAAAATTTATAGACTGTCATTCTGTCTGTATTTTGCTTTGTTATTTTCTCAGCTTGTCAAATTATAACTCTATGAGTAAGAACACAACTAAGTGATTACTTTAATATGGGAATTTTAGACTTGATTTTGGGATCACAAAGGCTGATAGGTATCTCAATTGGCAAAGAGGAGAATGAGTTGTAGGTACTGGCTATTAAATATTGCTACTGGATTAGCTATATGACCAAATACTACTACAATGCAAGGTAACCAGTAAGTAGTATAAGGAGGAGCTAGGTAGGGTGCCAAAATAAGATGAGTCTTTGCATTGTTAGTAGATTAAGTCATTTGCAGTGTGGTCATTAATATATTTGCTCCAGACAGTTATATTCTAATGTCATTTACTGGCCGGACAACACTATACTGCAGTTCAAAGAATTTGGTTGACACAGTGGAAAATCCAACTGTATTTTGTTCAATTAGTGGTAAGTTGCTCTAGCAAGGATAATTTATGTACCCTTAATTGGACTGCTTCCTTTTTGTATTCATACATACACTGTGCTAGACTGTTGTTATAACTTCCCGTACATACATAGCCAAAGATTAAAAAATTTCTTTAAGCATCAGCGATCACAAAAACGAACAGACCATTCTAAATGTGTTGCCAAAATACGAGCCTATTGCAATTCATTTGGATACACTAACATAAAGAGAATTGACCAATATACTGTTTTCTATAAGAAAAAACTTCTTAGAAGCTGTTGCTAAAACAAGTAATGTAGACTTATATAAAGAAAGGGGGGGGGGGGGGGGGGGGGTTAATGCAATCTATGTTTGATATTTCGTTGATCCTATATAGATTCATTAATTAAGCTTCATCTTTCTTGCTTACATTTTATTGGTACATGATTCATCAGTCATACCATGACCTCAATATTTCCTACTAAAGGTAGTGTGCCATGAAATGTACACTTATCTGTCATTAATTCTGTATGGGTTTACATCCAGATACCGAAATTTTACAAGTAGGCAATGTTGTGTATTAACTAAGCATGGCTATACTATTGAGAAATAATTACTATTGAGAATATTGCCACTGCATCTTCATCATCCTGATGCAAAGTGCCATAAAACAAAACTTGTGTTGATTCATAAACTACTCTGGATGGCTATTTTTAATAATCGTTATGAATGTATGGTATCAATATTAGACTTTTCTTTTGCTGATTGAATCATTTCATAAACAATATCTCATCCCACCATTACAGGGTCTGTGTACTACTATGCACTTCTTCAACTGCCCATTTGGTGGATATGTCATGTGACTACACTATTCTGGAAAATACAGTTTCCATTTCATGCAAAAAGATTTGGAAAAAGCAGGATAATCCACCTGCTGGTTGTGCTGCTGGCACTCTTTGTGCCTACCATTCCTGTCATTGTTAGCTTTTCAACAGGCGGTTTTGTCTCCAGCAATAATCCTCCTCTTCTTTGTGTGTCAAGAAGCAGAGATGCTGCTTACTATACCCTTGCCTTTCCCATCAGCATTATTATGGCTACTGGTACATCACTATTGGTCATGGTCCTCATCACAGTTATCAAGGTAAGTTCATTTGTCATTGCTAACAATACTCTTAGCCATTCTTCACATTTAGCATCACAGCGCTACTACTGGAGGTCAATTATCCAAGACTAAAATACATTTTGGTTCTGCTGAAAGAAAGCTACTGATTCTCTTCAGCTACTACGTTGTACTTGGATCAGAAGCTCTTTTAGCATTTTCCCTAAATGCTAAATCAATTGGTGCATATGTTTCAGCTGTTTTGAAGTACTTTGCATGTGAAGCAGCTGGAAGTGATTCAAATCGAGATTGTGAAAGTGAAAAGAAAGCTTATCAATCTCTGAATAATGCAGCTATTTCTGTTGTAGCCTACATTCTATTGGGCATTCTTCCAGCAGTAAGCCTTCTCTATGTTACACAATTTAGAGAGCTGAAACGATATTGCCGTCACATGCTTAAAGCCTCAAAGGTCACCACTGCTCATGGCAACCATTATGAATGAAACCTTTATGAACTTTACATTGTGAGGTAGTGCGTAATTGCATTTTATACTGTGTATACATTGCTATAGGCATAATTCTTTCGAGGGGCTTTACTTAAATAAAGCATACAATTGAAAGCAAACATTAAACCAAGCGCACACACATAATAATACACCCTTCTCTTAATTGTGCTAGTTCAGTACGTGGTATACCCCGTGTATACCCCGTTAATTTGTTTGCGATTTTACCCGTTAATTTGTTTGCGATTTATTCAGCTCTAGGGCATCGCAAATATTCTGCAGCTGCTACCAACATATGAAGGGATGGTTGAATAATAAGGGTAGACAATACTGTAGTATGAATACTTTCCTACAATTAACATGTAGAACATTTTCGCTACCTTTATCTGTACAAGGATATTCATCGTCCAGCGGTTTTATAAGAAACCACAGATGTCAAAACTATACTAGCTAGCGCTCGTATTTAACCTAACGAACACGATCATTTATTACACGCATGACACATATCTATTTTATTAGTACTAGTTCTGATGCTTGCTACATGAATTCACACTAGTGTGACTCACAACAAGACATGATTATATGTTATACGCGTTGCATTCTATTATTATGCATGATGATTATTGACATGACCGTATTTACGGGGTATACCCCGGAACGGAAGAGATTAACCCCATAAAAATGGTCAGCACAGGAATTGAAGAAAGTGTATCTGTTCCTCAGGTGTAGGCTGCGTTACCACTGAAAGGTGCTGCAGAATTTAGCTGTAAATTTAGGCGTCATCCTGTAGCTTTGAGTTGGTGGTATAGCTTTCTCAGATATACCCCAATCAATGGTGACTGGATGAAAACAAAACCTGGGATTTTATTACAGTTTATGTATTTCCTGTTCTCTACCAAGTAGCTACAATACCTGCTGCCATAGTAAACTGTTGGAGTGCATGGAGCAGATGTGTCACACAAATAGTGGGGGTAGAGCTAGGCACCCACCTGACACCCTGTGAGGCTGGCCTCATGGAGACCATTGACATGACAAAGGTATACCAGTACCCGGTACTTGTACAAATTACTGCTATTTGGAGGTAGCTGTAGACTATCACAGAAAGTAAAGGGTGGGAGTACAGTGAAGTGGATACCATTAAATGTTATGTCCCTCTTCACACACCTCACCCTCATCCCTACACCCACTCATCATCTCCCCTCGTGCAGTCCTTCCAAGGCAGAGAAGCCCTCATAAACCAACAGAGAGATGGTGTCAGCAGACTACTTGGAGTGTTTGCAGTTGTTACTAAGGGAGATGAGAATGTAGTACCTTGGGGTCATGAGACCATCTATGAGTCAGGGAGAGCAGTTGGCTCCTTGTCTTCTGCTGCCTATGGACATTACCTTGGGAAATATATTTGTGTGGCTGCTATACGGAGGAGTGGACAGGATGGAGCTCCATGCATGCTCACTCAAGATGATTTGCTGGCAGGACACTACGAAGTTGACATTGGAGGGAAGTTATGTCATGCACACCTCCTGCTGCAGCCTGGATATGATCCCAAGTCACTGAAGATTGTCTCATAAGTTGGTGCATTATTGTGGTTTTAACTCACATTTTTATGCTGGGGCTTGATAACAGTAGCTGGCCATTTTGTGGGTTCTGGGTCAACACAGTCATTATATACATTCAGTAGTACTGATATCATTTGTAACACGTCACTAATTTGTCCATATGGAGGTGTGGATAGAGGTGTGGAGGTGGGGATGGTGTGGAAGTGGTGATGGTGTGGAAGTGGGGATGGTGTGGAGGTGGGGATAGAGGTTTTGGCGGGATTTTGGTGGGTTTGGGGTGGTGAGGTGGAGGTGAGTGTAGAGATGGTAGAGATGGAAGAATGGCGGATGCTGAGTAGCTCACATGGGAACAGTAGAGCCCCTCTAATGTGGAAACCGTTGGGACCACCTCAAGTGTTCTGTGCTCCACTCTAATATTGAGTAGTAAGCTGAAGAACAGTTGGTTTTTGACAAAAGAAGGTATTTAAAGTAGACAAGGATTTGTGATCATACTGTTATCAACTTCACACTCTTCATTATGATGTTCTGCCATATTAACCCCAGTGGGATTAACCAACATATTGAACGACCTGGTACTGTCTTTTTTGTATTGATGGATGCTTCAGTGAAAATGAATTGTAGTACCAGCTGGGTGAGCAATGTGGTTGGTTACCTATGTAAATAAATGTGCATCAAGCAATACAGGATAAAGCTATAGACCACTTCTTACCCGGTAAGTAAGGCGAGCTAACGATCCTGCGTTGAATGCCTGGGTAAAGACAGACTAGGAATAAAATTTATAATGTGTACCCATTGCATGTAATTGCACAGCTGGTCTAGGTGAAGTGTGCTCACTCACATATGGGTGCAGTGACTTTTTATATTTAAGGCCTTGTGTCTTATGAGAACATGCACTGAGGTTCCATGCAATGGATCATGCCATCAAGCGTTGATAGAATATTCCATGTACAAAGATTATTCTTGTACAATCCAAAAATGCTCCTGCATCAGCAACCAGGTAATTAACCAGGTACATTTCAACTAACTGACTAGGGCTACTGAATTGTATAATATCACAAGTCTTCTCAATGTCAAAAAGATTCGTCAAGATCAGTAGCTTAGTAAATGCACTATGGCGTCAGTCAGATCAGAACTTGACGCAGTATTCCAAAGGCAACAATAATTTGCACGACCTTTAAAAACCCAACTGGCATGGAAAACTCTCGCGTTCTAAAAATTTCTGCGAACTATATAGGGGCTGATGATTAATTACATTATAAAGAACATTTCGTTCTGGGACGAACGGCTTTTGTTATTAGGAACAACCGTGCCAAGAAGGTTTCCTGAGTGCACTAATAAACGCGGGCATCATTTGAAATTGCTGCTGTACGCTTAGGGTATGGAATGGAAGCAGTTCGCTTTTTCGTGATATGTCACAAATACTGTACGAGTCATATAGGAACTACAATGTCGTTGCTATTACAGTAACGTATTAAGCACTGCGGCCGTGGGGGCATTACCCCCACACTTTAGTCGGAAGAGATGCCCCCCCCCCCCCCCCCCCCCCCCCCCTCACCTCCCGCTTTAATATTCAGTGTTCAGTTCCACAAAACACATAAGGCCGGGGGAGAAAAGGGCTGCACTACCACCCTAAATTTGTAGACACTCCCATTATTGCCCCCTCCCCCATCTATAAATATAAATATACCTTTCTCCGCGTCCGTTTTACAAAATGCAATATATACGGGCCGACCAGTTGACTATTCAGACAGATACCCCAGCAAAAAGTCGGTGGAAACTTTGGGTAGAGGTTCTAGTAACCACAGCGATAATCACAATCGTCTGGGGACTGCTGTCGCTACCATCGGTGTTCTATTTCCTACCTCATAGTGGGCTAGGGGAACGGAAGCAGGTACGTTATATGCGGACACAAACTAGAGTGTGTAGTAGTAATAGTAGCAATAAATGTAGGTTGCATAATAAAGGTCAAATCCCTCCCGGGGTGAAGGGGTGAATTATAGTCTGGAGAGCTAGGGGGCCGTTCATAAATTACGTCACGCAAAAGGGGGGGAGGGGGGGGGGGGGGGGGGGTATCAGCCAGTGTGACGATGTATACATTAAGCATACATCAGTATGGGATAATGTGTGACAAGGGGGGGGGGAGTCCATAATGATCAAAAATAGCGTGACGTAATTTATGAACGGCCCCTAGGCGTACTAAGTCTGCCAGCTAGTTTGGGGAAAGCCATGTTGGTATATAAAATGTGCCGAGGTCAGTGTACCAGCTGCGATGCCGATAGCGTATCATGTGGGTTAGGGAGTAAATTATTCATCGCAATTCGAAGTTGGTACAATAGTACTCATGCTTAAGGTTATACTGTACATGTAAAAGAGTTTACTGCATAAACAATCTGCTCCAGACTGATAGTACAACCATCAGTCGGGTCCCCAGACTAAAAAGGGTGGGGTTGTCTGGGGTATAATGTCGTACGCAGACCCACTCTCGCAGCTGCAGATGATTACATCACTGATATATGTACTACTGAAATGACTGATATATTAGTCTGCGCTTGCGCAGTACTAGAGATAATATATAACTTCGGAACGGTAAAAGCTATTGACTTCCTATTTTCAGCACTAGCTTCATAGCATCATTTCTATAAGGTGAAATAGATTTTGGGGTCTTGCATTAGCTTCATGGCAGTGTTGCAACGTCCGATGGGTTCAAACTGGCCATATCTTTCGGCAGGAAATCGTATTTCACGTGAAATTTGATTTCACGCCTCTCATACATTAATTCACTGGTGTCGCGGCCGGGTATATGAGGAGTCGTAATATAAATTTTCAATAGACAACTTCACGATCTGATTATTTTGTACTCCGGATGTGATGTCACCTAGTCACTACGAAGAAGTCCGTTGTTGTCTCTAGCTTTTACTGGGCCTCATATAGTTACATCGTTGTTACATCGTTGTGGGGCCCAATAAAAGCTAGAGACAACAACGGACTTCTTCGTAGTGACTAGGTGACATCACATCCGGAGTACAAAATAATCAGATCGTGAAGTTGTCTATTTTAAAATGACGGAGAGCTTATGATAATATAGGCAACTCAGGGGCGGATACAGGAATTTGGAAAGGGGGGGGGGGGGGGGGATCTAATCATTATATTCACAAGGGGGGCAGAGCCCCAGAAACCAACGCTTTTTTACTATATCAAAATAACAGGGTCTCATCATTGTTTCCACGTATGGTTGGCGTTTTAATGAGTGCAATACCCGCGCTGTTTTCAGGTAAAGAAATTTGCTCGGTTTCTTGAATCTCTATAACAAGCGTGTGGCTCGATTACCTGCGTATGCTCGACCGTATGGTTGACCACAGCTGCTGGAAATGCGGTAGCGCTAACTGTTACAGCCATCGTCATGGGTGTATCTGAGGTTTCGCTTGAAGAGCCACTAGCCTGATCTACATCGGCACCCGGGGCCGGGCCCTCTGTGGGGGTCGTGGCCGTGCCCGTAGAGACTCTACGTACACAAGTATAGCGTAAATAGTTACATGAATGTATGATCAACAGGTTTAGTAAAAGCAAACATGGTGCAGAGAGATACTTACCGATCCAAACTAAAATAATCAGTTAAATCGCCCTCTTTTTTCCTCGCTTTACGCATTTCGCCACCTCGCAACGGAATAGTGCTCTTCGAACGCTTCATAATATTGGAACGTGTGTCAATTAATTGCTTATAAAATTAATTTACATTGCTTTAATTATTCATACTTGGTTAATTATTCATAGTTCAAGCGAGGGGGTGGTCTTTAGACCCACTAGACCCCCCCCCCCCCCCCCCCCCTCCCTGGATCCGCTACTGCAACTGATACTAATGGGATGTGTTTTAGTGTTCATTGCACCGTAAACCCGTATACGCAATATGTACTCATATGTTAGAGCGCGGTTTTGCTACGTTCAAAGCAGAAGAGATAGGATGTAGGTACCATTGACTTGTCATATAGATCCCACTGCCGGGCAAAACTATTCACAAAATTAAAGAACGGTCCATGTGACATGGAATCGTGAATTACGTCTGATTGTAACTGTGGTTACAGTTTTACTGCTGCAGCAAGAGAAGTTGTATCTGTATCTAAAAATCCCACATCATCATTTGAAATTTAGTTAGCGAATGAAGTAAAAACCAATGTGCTCTAGGATAATAAGTAAACGCATTAATTCTTCATTTTCGTTATATGTGTACTTCTAATCTGTGAAATTGTTGGCTATTTTTACAAATACCGATCACACCAAACCTTTCAACTCAGACAATAATTTTACTGAGGTTATTTTGGTCCGGCAGACCAACATTTTCGGCACTAACTTTGATCCTGGTTTGATGTGGCCCAATTTCCCAATTACAGGCTATGCTTAAATAAAAACATTCCGCTTTTCAATAAATTTGGCTGTATTTATTTACTTGTTTTCAGAATTCAGAGTAATAGATTGCTGCATGGGTGCGACACTGCATATATGGGATCGTGGCAGCGAAAGGGGACCTAGCGCATATTATAAAAAATTTACAGGAAGGAGTATCAAAGTTGGCGCGAGCAATTAAAATTAAATCAAAATTTAGGGCACTGTCACTCGATCCATGATTGACAGACTAATTTCCAGTGCGTAAGAAAGAAGTTGTAGAGGACATAGGTGTCTCTTTGAATATGAAATAAATGCTAGGTCCCTTTTCGCTGACACGACCCCATGTTTATATATTAGGAACTACGTAGTAGTTCCTATATAGAGCTCTTTCATGGTCACATGACGTGTGGGCTTTAATTGCTTTATTGTCCGCCATATTGGTGCTCGCAAATATAGTTTTGGTACTTCTGATACGTATAACTCGCGCTCCGAGGGCACAAGTATTTTTTACAAATGTTAGTCATGTGTTAGACCACAATAATATATGTTTCAACGACACTCTGAAGTAATCCCATACTTCTCCGAGCACCAATATGGCGGACTAATTAGAAGATGAATGCTATTAAGTCACGCGATGAAAGAGCTCTATAGGAATTGACGCCTGTCGTGAAATCCTCCCGCGTCAGTATAACTTACGTACCAAGAAACAGATAGTGTAGCTCTTTGATGCTATCGAACCAGAAAGTAAAGACGGTAATTTTAATGTTTTGTTCCAGCTAGTGTTATAACTGCTTGTTTTATGAGAGCAAAAAAGTCCTCGTTCCCAGGCCAATTCTCGTCTTCTCGCCCGGTATAGGAATGGTTTAAAGAGCGCAAGTTATACCAATCGCTTTAGAATCTCCTGGAAAGACATCTTCAAATATCAGATACATGACTAAAGCATAACTCTGATATACGTACTCATTGCGTAATATGGAGTGCTATATTTAACCGTTCTCATGTCGACATTCACGTTTATTTAGAATTTTAGCAGCGTTATAAACAGGTGGGATTTCATTTGAGCACAGTTTTGTTCACCACTTTTGGCTAGCGAAGTTGTTTTCTTCAAAGTGCCTTCGCGTCAACAAAAGAGGAGAGCTAAACAACGAGAGGAATACCTCCAAAGCGAGACGTCGTGACGGTAACTGAAGCGGGGGGGGGGGGGGGGCACTTGCCAGTATTAATCATCGACACTAAAATAAAAAATTATAATAAAAAAATAAGTAAAGAAAAATATTCTCTGACGAGAAAGTTGGTAATTGGAGGCAAAGGTGGTGTAAAAAGGAGGGGAACAAGGTTTTGAGAAAAGGATGAGACAAAAATCCTATATCTAACACTTCTTTTGGTTCTGTTGCATTTACATGTGCTAAATATAGGATTTTTGTTTGATTACCCTTTTCTCAAAACCTTGTTCCCCTTCTTGTTACACCACTTTTGCCTCCAATTCTGTAGTGTATTGATTATGTGATTACAGCTGTATGTATGCGCATGCGCATTGTGATATTTATTCCTTTTTGTTAATCGTTGTTTGAGTAAATGGCGAGTTTTCCAACCAACTCTCTAGTTTACTACACAGGGAAAAAAATCGTGTTCCGGACCTTGGGTTTTATCCTATCGACCTTGGGATCTGTTCCATCAAATGTATTCACTGTTGTCTTAGGCACTTTGAATACGTTTGATGGAACAGATCCCAAGGTCGATAGGATAAAACCCAAGGTCCGGAACACGATTTTTTCCCCTGTGCTATAGAAAATTGGCGACGAGTTGGGATGGAAACGGCACGTTCGTCAGACCCTTTCGACTCTGACGTGGAAAGTATCGACGACTATAAGGAAAGGTTCGACTACTATTGTACAGCCTATGGGATAGCTGACGAAAGGAAGAAGGCCTTGTTCTTGACAAGAATAGGGCAGAAAATGTACACCAAATTAAAGGTTTGGGTTAGTCCTACCTCCATTGGCGGCCTTTCATTGCATGAGATAGTCACTAGACTAAAGGCCCGGACTTTGCCAGAGACGGTGGAAATTGCTGAGCGTTACCGTTTTTTCAAAAGGCAACAGAAGGCGGATGAGAAGGTCACTGAATATATATCAGAGCTACGTTCCTTGATGTAATTTTGGAAATTACTTAGATACCGCCTTGAGGGATCAATTTGTATGTGGGTTGAAGGACCGCAAGATACAACAAGGACTACTATGTACCAGGAATTTGACAGTGGGGCAAGCATTGCATGGATAAGAGTCGATCTAGGAAATTGTGCTCATGGAAACACAGAACCTGCATCAAGAGGAAGTTGCAACCAGGATGGAAGAGCCAGAAGGGGAGTGTGGGGCCACACATAAGGTTTTCAAATCCTCAAGAGGTTCTTGCTACCGTTGTGGCGGTGTAGGACACTCATCAGATAGCTGTTATCACAAGGGAAAGAAATGCAATGAATGTGGAAAGGTGGGCCATTTAACAAGGGTATGTAGGAGAAAAGCACGAGGTGGCAAGACAGGGAAGACAATGCACAAGATGGATGCATATGAGGAGAACAGTGACACCAACTCAAATAGTAATGAAGAGTCAGATGTAGAAGGTCACAAGGTAGGTTCCAAGGACCATTACAAAAAGTTGACGACGCAGTTGAAGATCAATGGCAGTCTGATTGAATTTGAAGTTGACACTGGAGCAGAATTGTCCACTATATATACCCCAGAGGGTATATAAAAAAGCATTGAAGAAAACACCTATTCTAGCCTCATCTGTGGTGCTCCGGCAGTATGACGGAAGCATTATACCCATCAAGGGTGAGATTGCGGCACAAGTGTCAAAACGGGAGCAAACAGTTTCAGGACGTTTTGCAATTGTAAAGAACGCTGATTCACAGCTACCCTTGTTGGGACGAGATTGGTTGTACAGATTACGACTGGATTGGCCACAATTGTTGCGGTCTTGCAAGGGGGTGGATCCCAGGATACATACCCTGCATTCAGCAAACTGGATAAATGAGTTCCCAGAGGTAGTAAAGGAAGGATAAGGGAATCAAGGCAGTGATTGAACTCAAGAATGATGCAAGGCCTCATTTCTGCAAATGTAGACCAGTACCATTTGCATTGCGGACTGAAGTTGAAGAGGCAATCCATCAGCAAGTGAAGGAAGGTGAATTAAGACCAGTTGAGCAGAGTGAGTGGGCAGCTCCAATCGTCATAGCCAAGAAGAAAAATCAGAATTTGTGCTGATTTCAAAACAACTATCGACCCACATTTGCGTCCTAAAACGTTTCCCCTGCCTACTGCAGAAGAAGTGTTCTCAACTCTGTCACAGGGGGAATCGTTCACAAAGTTGGATTTAGCTCGAGCATTTAAACAGATGGAGGTATCAGAAAAGTCAACCATTATTGACTATTACCCCTCACCTTGGGTTGTTCCAGTATTTTAGGCTGCCTTTTGGTGTGGCTACAGCTCCGGCAATGTGGCAGAGAGCCATGTCGATTGTTCTTCGGGGGTGCGAGAGAGTTGTTTACTTTATTGATGACATCCTGGTCACTGGCAAAACTAGAAAGGAGCATGAAGCCAACCTTCGAAAGGTGTTCCAACGGTTGCAGCAGTTTGGACTGAGAATAAACCTGGCGAAATATCGTTTCTTTCAGAACATGATTCAGCAGTTTGTCAGACTAAGAAGCTTGTGAGCGAAGCAACAACATTGGTGCATTATGACACTAACAAACCAATCAAGGTCTACTGTGATGCGTCATCAGTAGATGTGGGTGCATGTCTGATGCACCTCATGAATGGGCAGGAAAGGCCAGTTGCGTATGCATCACGGACATTGTCTCAAGTAGAAGCTAAGTATGCTCAAATTGAGCGGGAAGCTCTAGCAATCGTCTTTGCAGTTCGGAAATTCCACCAATACCTCTATGGGAGGGAGTTTGTTTTGGTGGACAGATCATCGACCCCTCTGTAAGATATTTGGGCATGACCAAGGTGTTCCTCCCCTAGCAGCAGCCAGGATGCAGAGATGGGCACTAATACTCAGTGCTTACCAATATAGAATACAGCACATCCCCGGAGAGCAGAACAACTGCGCTGATTGTATGTCCAGACTTCCACTGGTAAAATCTTCATTGGATGAAGACAAGGCTGTATTGGCATTGAGTTTGCATGCCTTGCCAGTCACATCATCAGATATTGCTAAGGCTACTAAGAAGGACAAAACACTTGCAACAGTAGTACAGTTAGTATGGCACGATCATTGGCCTCTTCAGGCCTCAGAGCCTTTGAAACCATACGTTAGACGACAACACGAGTTGAGCTGTCAGGATGGATGTGTCTTGTGGGGTCACCGAGTTGTCATCCCAGATAGTCTGTGCCCTCGTTTACTAGAAGAGTTACATGATGGTCATATTGGAATTGTTCACATGAAGGGATTTTCCAGGAGCTACATCTGGTGGCCAGATTTGGACAAGGACATCGAAGGCATGTCTGCAAGGTGCGAGGATTGCAAGGCAACAGCTGCTATGCCGACAGTTACGTATCATCCTTGGCAATACCCCAGTGCTCCTTGGGACAGAATTCATATCGATTTAGGAGAGTGGAAGGGAATTCATTTCCTTGTCGTGGTTGATGCCAACAGTAAATGGCCAGAAGTCAGAGAAATGCACTCAACTACAACACACCGAACAATCAAAGTATTGAGAGAGATTTTTGTGACACATGGATATCCTAGAGTAATAGTGTCAGACAATGGACCACAGTTCACATCAGAGGACTTTTCAACATATCTACTTGGTAACCACATTGTACACCGGCCATCTGCCCCATATCACCCAGCCACCAATGGTCTCACTGAAAGCATGGTGAAAATCGTTAATCAATGGTTATCAAAACAAGAAAAGGGTAACAAGTTGGGGTTTCTTTGTCAGAGTTCCTTAGAACTTACCGGAATGTCCCTCACACTGAAACAAATCGGACACCAGCGGAGATTAATTATCTTTGGCAGGGCTCTGCGTACTCACATCTCAATGGTCTTGCCAAACATGGGAGAAAGGATGAAGGAAAAGCTCCACCCACCCCAGGGTACACCTGTTCATGCATTTAAGGGAGGAGATGGTGTGTGGGTTAGGGACTTTCGTCCAAGCGCTCCAAGTAAGTGGGCTCCTGGAATTGTACAGACACCTCTGGGAGCCCTAACTTATATGGCAGTGCTTCCAAATGGACACAATAAGAAGGTGCACCTTGATCATCTTCGCAAAAGAGTGATGGTGCCAGAGGAGACCTTGGTGCCAGATGAGATCTCAGATGCAGTGGCATACAAAGAAATTCCATATTGGATGGAAGGAGACATCCAACACCATAAACCACAGGGTCCAAGCTTTGCAGCTGCTTCGGGCATATCTGGGACAAACTCTAAGGACTACAGTATTCCTCCTGAGGATATGTCCATCAATATCAACTCTGATCCTGCAGAGGAATCAACAACCATGACAGTTGAGCCTGTAGTTCAACCGATGGATCGACTCAGCCACATTCCCACCAGATCACACAACATTCCAGCATCTCCCTTACCTTTGCGCCGCTCATCACGTCCGTCAAGACCTCCTAAGCGATACATAGAAGAGTGTTCTTGATAACGGGGGAGGAGACTAGTCTCGTACCCAGACCGTCTATGACGTAAGCGATTATCGCTGTAAACAGTATAATCACTGAACGTAGTGATTATACTGTTTACAGCGATAATCGCTTACGTCATAGACGGTCTGGGTACGAGACTAGAAGTGTTATGTGATTACAGCTGTATTGTATGCGCATGCGCATTGTGATATTTATTCCTTTTTGTCGTTCTTTGAGTAAATGGCGAGTTTTCCAACCAACTCTCTAGTTTACTATAGAAAAAAAATTCCTATATCACTTTCTCGTCAGAGAATGCTTTTCTTCACTTGTCGGGAACTAAGATATAGTTCCTATATAAGAATTGACCCGTGTCGAGAAATCATTAAAATAACGCGACCCGCGTATAACTCGCGTACCGAGAAACGGATAGTGCAGCTCTTTGTTGCTATCAAACCAGAAGGCAAAGACGGTCATTTAAATGTTTTATTCCAGTCTTCAAACTGCTTGCTTTAAGAGAACATAAAAGTTCGTGTTTTACCTGGTCCCCGGGCCAATTCTTCTACGTCATCGTCGTCTTCTTCTCGGGTGAGTATAACTCGAGATAGGAATTGTTTTAAAGAGCACCAATTATACCAATCGTTTTAGAATCTCCTGGAAGGACATCATCAAGTATCTGATGTATGATAAAACTGACATACGTAATCATTACGTAATGCGGAGTGTTAATTTGAAGCGTTCCCATGGCAACATTACGTATATTTAGAATTGTGCAGCGTTAAAAACAGCGATAAACAGGTGGGATTTCATTTGATTGCAGTTTTGTTCACCACTTTTGGCTAGCGAAGTTGTTTTTTTTTCAAAATGCCTTCACGTCAACAAAACGGAGAGCTAAACAACGAGAGGAATACATACAAAATCAGCACGACGAGTTAGAGTCCTCCCGCGTTCCAACTTCGGTTCAATGCTAATCCTGAAAAAAAGTGGGCGTCTACTCGTGACAAATACTCACGCGCCTGCCCGATTATATCGCTTGGCCACTATAATGCAACACATGGCCACTAAAATGGCCTCACAACGGTTATTAATTGTGAAGTTCCTTGTTTAAATACAAAATGATATTAAAAAATTGAGGAAACAAGTAAAGAAAAACATTCTCTTACGAGAAAGTTGGTGGGATATATTAATTGGAGGCAAAGGTGGTGTAAAAAGGAAGGGAACAAGGTTTTGGGAAAAGGAAAATGAGACAAAAATCCTATATTTAGCACATGTAAATGTAACAGAACCAAATGAAGTGCTAAATATAGGATTTTTGTCTCATTTTCGTTTTCCCAAAACCTTGTTCCCTTCCTTTTTACTCCACCTTTGCCTCCAATTCCTATATCCCACCAACTTTCTCGTTAGAGAACGTTTTTCTTTACTTGAATGTATATAATAGGGTGAGCTATTTTCTAGAACAGGTGTACAAATATGCTTGATGGTCAGCTTTTGAATCAAAATTTGAAATTCTCACATTGCACCTGCAAATTATAATTGGTATCTAAAACTCTTAATACCAAAAGCAATATCATAGCATTGGTCAGACTGAGCAATCTAATGTGGAGGGATCAAAATCCATCGTAAAGTCCAATATCAATTCAATTAATGCATGCGTATATATGTGGCATCATTAAATTGAAAAATTCTTATAGAATAGTGTACATGCATATAAGGAGAGAATTCGTCCAGTGATCTACCAAAACAGTTCTTTTGTAACATAATGATGACAAAATACAGTTCATATGATCACTCTTCTCCATAGATTTCAAATAGTTGTGCTAACTACTCAAAATCAACATGCCAGCAGGCATTAATTCAGGCCAGGGCTTGCCTCTCTGGAATGCATCAGAACAACAGCAATGTGGTGATCATAGCAAATGTTGACCAAGAAGCCAGTGAAAGTACAGCCCAGCTCATTGTCAATGGCCTCCCCTTACTGGGTGCCACAGAGGCGTGTACATCCTCCTTTGTACCATTTATGTGCCTGTACCTGTTCCCTTTGTGTGATGGTAATGGAACAGTGACCAGACCTAGCAGAGATCGGTGTATTGAGATCAGCACAGTGGTTTGCAAAGATGAGTGGCAAAAGGCATTAGCCATCTCAAGTGTAAAGGAGAAACTTCCTAACTGTGAAAGTCTCACCATGACCACTGACAGTGATTGCAAAGGTAATATTGGTCTTGTTTAACCAGAGGATTTACTGCTTGCTTGTTTGCAAAATCAGATACAGGACCAAGTACTGCTGTAGAGGATGTTGGGGGGCTTGTTCTGCCAGCTAATTCAACACAAAAAACCTGCAAAGACCAATTCTTCCTCAGTAATGGAACATGTCTACCGCAGTGTGGTATATGGAAGCACTATGATGATAGAACATCATTAGCCGTGGATATAATCGTTATCCTATCAGCTGTTATAGGGCTTGGATCAGCAGTCCTTGTTCTAATATTTTCTTGCATTTGGCGAATGAAAATGTAATATTGCATAATGCTGTCTGTTGCATCTTTAAAGGTTCTTATTATTTTCTCAGGTTTGCGTTTCCTGCCATTATAATTGTCTATTTCGGTGTTACCATAATAATTTTAGGTGAGAATTCATTGTGCACTGAAATTTATGGACTGACATTCTGTCTGTATTGCAAAATTTTGCTTTGTTATTTCTCAGCTTGTCATATTATAGTTAATGAATTCTTATGAGTAAGAATACAACTAAGTGATTACTTTAATATGGGAATTTTAGACTTGATTTTGGGATCACATAGGCTGATACGTATCTCAATAGGCTTGATATTGCAAAGAGCAGAATGAGTTGTAGGCACTGGCTATTATATATTGCTACTGGATTAGCTATATGACCAAATACTAATATAGTGCAAAGGTAACCAGTAACTAGTATAAGGAGGAGCTAGGTAGGGTGCCAAAATATGATGAGCCTTGCATGGTTAGTAGATTAAGTCATTTGCAGTGTGGTCATTAATATAATTGCTCCAGACAGTTATATTCTAATGTCATTTACTGGCCGGACAACACTATACTGCAGTTCAAAGAATTTGGTTGAAGCAGTGGAAAATCCAACTGTATTTTGTTCAATTAGTGGTAAGTTGCTCTAGCAAGGATAATTTATGTACCCTTAATTGGACTGCTTCCTTTTTTTATTCATGCATACACTGTGCTAAACTGTTGTTATAACTTCGAGTACATATGTAGCCAAATAATAGAAAATCCTTTTAAGCATCTGCAATTACAAAAACGACAAGACCATTCTCCCATTGCAATTCATTTTTTTAATTTTTAATTTCTTTATTATTATTTTAATTTTACAAATACTGACATTTTACAAATAGGTAATGTTGTGTATTAACTAAGCATATGGCTATACTATTGAGAAATAAAATTAACTTCCTAGCGTTTTGGAGATCTAAATGATCAGTGTATCCTTACTAATTGTAAAGTATTGCTATTGAGAGTATTGCCACTGCATCTTCATCATCCTGATGCAAAGTGCTGAATGAAAAAATAAACTTGTGTAGATTAAAAAATGATTATGAATTTATGTTATCAACATTAGACTTTTTTTCTTTTGCTGATTGAATCATTGCATAAACAATTTGCAAGTAGTATCTCATCCCACCATTACAGGGTCTGTGTACTACTATGCACTTCTTCAACTGCCCATTTGGTGGATATGTCATGTGACTATAATATTCTGGAAAATAAAGTTTCCATTTCATGCAAAAAGATTAGAAAAAAGCAGGATAATCCACCTGCTGGTTGTGCTGCTGGCCCTCTTTGTGCCTACCATTCCTGTCATTGTTAGCTTTTCAACAGGTGGTTTTGTATCCAGCAATAATCCTCCTCTTCTTTGTGTGTCAAGAAGCAGAAATGCTGCTTACTATACCCTTGCCCTTCCCATCAGCATTATTATGGCTACTGGTACATCACTATTGGTCATGGTCATCATCACAGTTATCAAGGTAGGTTCACTTGTCATTGCTAACAATACTCTTAACCATTCTTCACATTAGCATCATAGCACTACCATTGGAGGTCAATTATCCAAATCTAGAATCCTTTTTGGTTCTGCTGAAAGAAAGCTACTGATTCTCTTCAGTTACTACGTTGTACTTGGATCAGAAGCCCTTATAGCATTTTCCCTAAATGCTAAATCAATTGGTGCATATGTTTCAGCTGTTTTAAAGTACTTTGCATGTGAAGCAGCTGGAAGTGATTCAAATCGAGATTGTGAAAGTGAAAAGAAAGCTTATCAATCTCTGAATAATGCAGCTATTTCTGTTGTAGCCTACATTCTATTGGGCATTCTTCCAGCAATAAGTCTTCTCTATGTTATACAGTTTAGAGAGCTGAAACGATATTGCCATCACATGCTTAAAGCCTCAAAGGTCACCACTGCTCATGGCAAACGTAATGAATAAAACCTTTATGAACTTTACATTGTGAGGTAGTGCGTAATTGCATTTTATACTGTGTATACATTGTTATTGGCATACTTTTTCGAGCGGCTTTATTTAAATAAAGCATACAATTGAAAGCAAACATTAAACCAAGCACACACACAGATAATAATACACCCTTCTCTTAACCCCATAAAAATGGTCAGCACAAGAATTGAAGAAAGTGTATCTGTTCCTCAGGTGGAGGCTGTGTTACCACTGAAAGGTGCTCCAGAATTCAGCTGTAAATTAGGCATCATCTTGTAGCTATGAGTTGGTGTTATAGCTTTCTCAGATATACCCCAATCAATGGTGACTGGATGAAAACAAAAACCTGGGATTTTATCACAGTTTATGTATTTCCTGTTCTCTACCAAGTAGCTACAGTACCTGCTGCCATAGTAAACTGTTGGAGTGTATGGAGCAGATGTGTCACACAGATAGTGTCCCAATCTAAGAGGTTTCCATTCTTCTATGGGACAATTTGTGATGCTGTCAGGATGTTTCCCATCAGAGAGGTCTAGAACTACTGTGGGTTCTTGCCTGGTTTGTGAGGGGTGGTCATCGTGATTGGGTGATATAATTAAGATGGTAGTATGTGCCTCAATGCCAGCTGAGACAATGCTGCCATTATGGGCACCACCATGCTAGCAATGGTTGTGGACCATGCAAGGCTGCTCCAAGGTAAAGACCAACTGCCACTCTCACTATCCTTAGACCATATTATGAATGTCATTTTCATTGCTTGCATCACACAATGGAATTTGTGTAGTGCCCTGTTTGAAACATATTAAAAAAGAAAGTTGTATCAGTACAATCCCGCATTTTGTCTAGCTATTGGGCTATTCCATTTAATGACCTAACAGCAGTACAGAGGACACTACAATAAATCATCCTGGAAAGTTAATAAATCCCCCTGGATATTACGAATATCAAAGCTAACCACCATTAATAACTTTTTTTTTTCCATCCGTACCGCTTTATGATCATTGAATGGAATAGCCTAAGCCATTAATGTTAAACATGACATTATTACTGCCCCCCATTGCTCCTCAGTGGTACCCCCTCCCCCTGTCCCCCCTCCCCTCCCACCCTCCCACCCACCTTGGACTGGTATCTTGTATTGACAGGAGGGGTGTGTTGTATGTACAGGAATGTAGTGGAAGCCATGGGACATGACCATGTACTTACATGTACATGTAAATGGAGCGCCTCTTCTACATGGTCCTGTCCCATAGCCTTCACTGCATGGTCCTGTCACAGATCAAACCCTAAGACATTTTTAAAACCTCTCAACGGTGCACAGGGTGCACATAGCCAAGTATCAATTCTAACAATATTCATAACTGCATGTAAAGATGATCAGCAATAGTCATGGGATATAAAGATAGTGAGTACTATGGGACATTAGCATGTAATGGAATATGGGACATGAGTATGTAGTGGGCCATGGTACATCATGTAGGTATATGCTCATGTCCCATAATGATCCACCACTAATATTCTGATGCCCCTTGGCAACACGCCAGTCCAGTACATGAATTACATCAGTCCAGTACACCAGTTCACAATACACCAGCCCATAACATACAACACATCAGTCCAGTACTGGATGGGTCGGATATGTGTGAATGAGTTTACTTAGAGAGACCTAGTCTTGGCTCCAGAGACACAGCTGTGGATGGACTACAGGGTGGTTGTTAGACCCCATCAACCCCCCTCCTCCCCTCCCCCACTTGCTAGGCCCTGCAGTACTCATGGGCATATGCAGGGGAGGGTGGATGGGTTCAAACGACCCCCCCCCCCCCCCCCTCCTAAAAGCAAGCGCTCCTTCATAATTGAGTTTAATCAATTTTGTGATGAACAAAGTATACAGTATGGGCTGCGTAAGCCCATGTGTACATCACACCAGTCCAGTACAGGAAACATACCAGTCCAGTACATACAACACATCAGTCCAGTGTACGCATTTGCCCATTGCTATAGAGTCATTATGTGTGGAGTGCACTGACGTGTGCGATTTTATTATAACAGCTTCATACACATACATACATACACACATCAGTATATGCTCAGTCCTATACATACATGTAAAAAGTTGTACTTGTTGGTGTCTGCCGCTTTCTTTTTCTGACCTCACTCACGTTCATTTGGTAATCCATGAATTGGTTAATGGCCAGCTGCAGCTAAAAGAACAGTTGGTAGCCATGACTCCTAACAGTCAGTCATACATGTAAATCATTGGCATGATGGCTCATACATGTATTTGGACGTCAGTCTGGGTTATGTGGAACATGAACTCACCCTTTCCTGGCTGCAACATTTATTCTTACATGTATCTCTAAATACATTTGTATGGCTTGTTTACACAACACCAAGCAAATTGCCCACTGCTGATATGAAGTGGTCACGAAAGCAGGTGGAGCATGCAACTACACACCAAAAAACGCTTGCATGTAGCCCCCCACTAGTATACACACAAGCCACACTATAGGAATCCCCCTTGGACATGGATATTTAGTGTACCCTCCCACAAGACAAATAAAATATGTTACATGTACCCCCTCCCCCCCACCCACTTAAAGTCACACTCTCCAGAACAGCAGTATGTCTCAGTCCACTACCACAACCCAGCCCCCAAGGGACATAAAGGTTTGTCATCAGAAGGGGTTTTGCGGGTGTACCCTTGTTAAATACTGGAATAGCCCAATAGAACCATAATTTTGGTCGCACATGGGTGAAGGTAGGTACTTCAAGAATTTTGTTTGCAGCCGTAGGTTTGGAACGAATCACAGTTTCAATTGTTTTCTTCCTACATAAGGCTTAAGTCGTTTATTATTGACTAGTCCTATTCTTTTTAAAAAGCTTTGCCTTAAGAGCAATCTTAGAAGCAAGCTATCTTCGAAGAGCTATTCATCTCTTAGAGCATTAATGAATTTAAAGTGTTAGCTACTGTCTGGACATGAAGTGTGACCACTTTCAATGACAATACTTGTATGAATTCAAAGGCACTGTGGAATTCTGATTCAAATATGATATTAAATTAGCTATAGAGATGTTTCTTAATATCCTTCACTGATGTTAACAAACGTGTAATGGACTGGTTAGTTTGACATAATGCTGCTTAACCTGGTATTTCTGTGTTAGAGTAAACTTATTTTCATCAATGCATAGATGATCTATTTTGTTATTGTGCCAGTAATAGTTCTATTTAATACACACCGCATCCGTCAAGGCACGCGTTAGTTATGAAAACTTCAAAGTATTTTACAGCATGGAACCTTCATGTCATTATAAACAGCTGTATCATCTATTGAAATGATAATGGTGCGTATTTTTCAAGACAATATATTCATATTAGTGTATCCTAGCTATGCATTAACATTGAGAAATGCATTCTATTCGTTTTGTTATTTAGAATGAGAACTGCTGATGATCTGAGGAACCATCTTTTAATGTTCACAAATAATATTGATGAGTATTACAAACTGCTTGTTCCTGAAATAAGAAATGGTTTAATTTTGTGCTATACATTAATATAGACCTGGCAAATCTCAACATGCATGCAGGAAACAGTGAAGTTGGTTTTAAAGCTGGTACCCAAGGGTGTTGTAAACTTACAGTATACTGTACATGTAAAAGAGGTTACTGCATAAACAACCTGCTCCAGACTGATAGTACAACCGTCAGTCGGGTCCCCAGACTAAAAAAGGATGGGGTTGTCTGGGGTATAATGTCGTACGCAGACCCACTCTCGCAGCTGCAGATGATTACATCACCGATATATGTACTACTGAAATGATTTTGTAATACTACTAATGCAGGATATATTAGTCTGCGCTTGCGCAGTACAATATACTGACGGAACATTTTGTAATACATTTGTAATACATTTTGTAATAGATTGTCACACGCACACCCGTGATCACACGTATATATATGGGACAGTCTCCGAGAAAATGATATATCGCTATATTCATGTAAAAGTTTCGCAATAACTTTGGATAGAAATTTCAATTCACTTCAATTTATACACAGAGGGATTCTGTACCTGTTGATTTGTCCTGTTCGTTAATTTTTACTTCATCCGTTACGGAGATATAGCCGGTTTCCCGCTCGATTCGCGCCAATGATTTAGGCACACGCCTCCCATACATTGAATAATGTATAATTCACTGGTGCCGCCGCCCGGTATATGAGGAGTCGTAATATAAATTTTCAACTTTTAAATGATGGAGAGCTTATGATAATATAGGCAACTTCTAAATAGGATATGTTTTAGTGTTCATTGCACCGCAAGCGTATACGATATGTACTCATATGTTAGGGCGCGGTTTTGCTACGTTCAAGGAAAAAGGGATAGGATGTAGGTACCATTGACTTGTCATATAGATCCCACTGCAGGGCAGAACAATTCACAAAATAGAACGGTCCTTGTGACATAGAATCGTGAATTAAGTCTGATGGTAGCTGTTACAGTTTTACTGCAAGAGAAGCTGTATCTGTATCTCACAAACCCACATCATAATTAGAAATTTAGCGAATGAAGTAAAAACCAATGTGCTCTAGGATAATATGTACACACATTTTTGAAGGGAAAAAATAGTTATAAATAAATAATACAATGATCAATACATGTAGAACTATGCACATTTATTACATGAACATAAACAACAAAACAAACAGAACAAAAGAATGAAATAAAAGTTTTAATCCAATTTTGGCAATTCTGCCGGTAGCCCAGCACCATCATCCATTCCAACACCACTTCTCCACTTGATGCGAGAACCACGCAAGCAAAGATTTGTTGCTCGAAGTATTGCAAAACTCAGCTTTGCACGCAGCCATCCTGTAGTTTGCCCCAGTGGTTTCTCCCATTTAATGCTAATGCGCTTTGGGCACCTTTTTAGTAAGAAATTCGCCTCTCTACCCAGCATTCCATCAGTAGATACAACAAAAGGGGTAAAAGATGCTCGACGTGCTTCAGCTGCACTGTTGTACTTCCGTTTCTTCTCTTCTTCTGCTGAGGAAAGTACTGTAACTGTGTTCCGATGTATGTGCGATGGTGCATCGGTGTCTACTACAATGCTGCACCGCATCCATCACAGGTGGCTGGCATCCTAAGCAAAGAGCGCTGGTATCTCATCGCCAGTGCATCTCTGAATTCTGTAGCAGACAAATCGAAGTGGTGTGTACACAGTGGCAATACTGCTCGCCATGCAGAAGTTTTCCCATCAATTGAACGCCGAAATGCTCGCTTCTTCTTTGCATCCAAGACAGAAAGAATAGAGTCTTGTGTGGCCTAGTCGTGATGTCTAACATTACAGTGCATACTAGATATTGTCTTAGCAAATTGATCATTGTGGTCCAGCATTGAAAAAGGAACCTTCCCCTTAATTGCATCTACAATTACACTTGTTCCTGTTCTTGACGTTTTGTATGCATTGTTAGCTGTTTCAATAGGATTTCGTATTCCTATACCACCCATTCGGGTAGGAAGTGTGAATAAGCGTTTTTCAGTTTCGGAAATAGATCCTTCAAAAACTGCTGGCCAGAAAAAAGTGTTCAGGGCATCCCAAACAGGAGCAAAGGCAGCACTACAATCAGGCACTACCCTCTGCAAATATGTCCATTCAAACTGTAGTGATTTAGACAATGCTGAAAAAGCAGCCTGGGGGTACTTTTCTGCAGTTTTGCTGAGTTCCATAATACATGAAATCCATTCTGTGACCTTAGACTGAACAAATTGTCTTGTACTATCAGAGTCACCAATAAATCCTCCTAGGAAACGATGACCACTGACCACACTTATGTGGTAATGGAAATGTGGTAATGGAACATGTCTACCACATTGTGCGGGTATATGGAAGCAATATGATGATAGAACATCATTAGCCATGGATATAATTGCTATCCTATCAACTATTGTAGGGCTTGGATCAGCAGTCCTTGTTCTAATATATTTTCTTGCATTTGGTGAATGAAAATGTAATATTGCATAATGCTGTCTGTTCCATCTTTAAAGCTTCTTATTAACAGTAACTAGTATAAGGAGGAGCTAGGTAGGGTGGCAAAATATGATGAGCCTTGTATTGTTAGTAGATTAAATCATTTGCAGTGTGGTCATTAATATATTTGTTCCAGACAGTTATATTCTAATGTCATTTACCTATGTAAATAAGTGTGCAGCAAGCAATACAGGATAAAGCTTAGACCACTTCGCACCTTGTAAGTAAGGCATTTTAGACGAGCTAACGATCCTGCGTTGAATGTCTGGGTAAAGACAGACTAGGAATAAAGTTTATAATGTGTACCCATTGCATGTAATTGCACAGCCGGTCTAGGTGAAGTGTGCTCACTCACATATGGGTGCAGTGACTTTTTATATTTGAGGCCTTTTGTCTTAGGAGAACATGCACTGAGATCATGACATCAAGCGTTGATATATAGAAAATTCCGTGTACAAAGATTATTCTTGTACAATCCAAAAATGCTCCTGCATCAGCAACCAGGTAATTAACCAGGTACATTGTAACTAACTGACTAGAGCTACTGGATTGTATGATATCACAAGTCTTCTCAATGTCAAAAAGATTGGTCAACATGCATATCACAATCGTTATTGCAATTAACCTGCAGCTTGTAATAGTAATTTGTAATAGTAATTTGAAAAGTTAATATCAGCTACAGAATGCTGTCAATGCTTGATGGTATGATCCACTGATATACATGGAACCTCATGCAGTGCATGTTTACCGCTGATGGATTGTTGTGACTGCATTATTGGCCCTATGTGTCTGAAAAGCCATGTCCTAGCAATCTGTATGCATTCACAATTGTCGCAACAGATGAAGAAATTCTCTAACAAGGAGTTAATTGGGCAGGTTAACTGGACAGGTGTGATGGCATACATGTAGGTGATATTTAAGAAAAGAAAGGATTAGGGTAGTGAATTTTCCTGTATTCTAGTACACGCTTTTACGTCTATTATCACTACCCTAGCTAGTTCCCCCATCTTTATGCCTTCAATCATTATATCCCACCGACTTTCTCATTACCAGTTCCAATGTGGATGGCAAATGCATGCATTTTCAGCTTTAGAAGAGCATAAAAAGTTGCAAATCAGCAACATGCTTTTGCTTTCTTTTCACATAAAACTACTCAACTGTATTGTTTGTCCAAGCAACCTGATCTGACGTGGAGTTTTTCATCCGCATGAAGTTTTGGCCAGATGGTAAGCCTCATTACCAGAAGTTCAAGGGGACAGATGGATCATTGCTGCAAAGCTGCTTACACGTAATCAGCACACACTTGCATGTTGATTGCACGTCTCAAAACCTATTGACGCCTATTCTCATTTCGGAACTCGTCAACTGAAGAAGTTTATATGTATTCGATGTGGGGGGGGGGGGGGGGGGGATCTTCTTTTTTTGGAGGATAATCAAAATCCATATGGCTCTAGGCAGGCACGTAATATAACATTTAATAACGATTTTACTGATAATCATTATCTATTTCTATGGAGCCAAGTACATGTGTCCATGAACTTCAGTAGTCATTACGCATGGTGACGTCAGATGTTAGTTATTCGTTAATTGTCGGTGGCCATTTTGAGTGCCAAAAATCCATGCACAGTGAGCGCGTGGGCAAGGTAAGAAAAAAGATTTTAGAGAGTGTGTTGTCTAACTCGAGAGAAGATAGATATGTTTAAAGCTTCCTGCAGACAGCTGTATAGGCTGAACCAAGTTTGAGCAGCCAGTACAACGAAATCTTTTGCCACTCAAAACGACCGCCGGTAATTCACGCCCACGCATAATAATTGATCCAACGCATAAAGTCAGTAGCTTAGTACATGCACTATGGCGTCAGTCAGATCAGAACTTGACCGCAGTATTCCAAAGGCAGCGATAATTTGAACGAGCTCAAAACCCAATTGGAAAACTGTCGTGTTCTAAAAATTTCTGCGAACTTTATAGGATGATTAATTACATTTATAAAGAACATTTCGTTCGGGAACGTACGGCTTTTGTTATTGGGAACAACCGTGCCAAGAAGGTTTCCTAATCGAGTGCACTAATAAACGCGGGCATCATTTGAAATTGCTGCTGTAAGCGTATAGGATGGAATGGAAGCAGTTCGCTTTTTATTATTCATTTCGTGATATGTCACAAATACTATACGAGTCGTATAGGGACTACTATAATGTTGTTGCTATTACAGTAACGTTTGAAGCACGGCGGCCGTGGGAAAATTGCCCCACGCTTTGTCGGAAGATATATATAATTATATATATATATCAACGGCGGGTTCTAAAAATTGAAGGGCGTAATCGTGACGTACAATGTACGTCACATAATGAACTACGGTATAGTTCTTGGTTTTCCTCGTAGGCTAATAGAGCTCTTTCATGGTCACATGACGCGTGGGCGTTAATTGCTTTATTGTCTGCCGTATTGATGCTCGGTTTACTAGGGCAATATATGGGCTTATACTCGATTTTGGAATTTTTTGATACGTATAACTCGCGCTCCGAGGGCACAAGTAAAAATCATATTTTTACAAATGTTAGTCATGTGTTAGGCCACAATAATATATATTTAAACGACAATGAAGTAATGCTACGTACCATAACCAAGCATAAGCCCATACTTCTCCATTGTAAACGAGTATGGCGGACTAATTAGAAGATGAATGCTATTAAGTCACGCGCGCGCGATGAAAGAGCTCTATATAGGAATGGAGAACTTTCACGCTATTAATACGTGAGTTTTGTTCTATGACTTCATCTTGTTTGATCGCCTCTGCAACATTGATGTAGCACTGCATGAGCGAGCGGGTTGAACAGGATCGTGGCGCCTGGCTTGCTATCAGCCTAATTTGTGAAAGGTTATCCTAGATTACTGGTTTAGTGTGAAGTTTAGGTTATAATACTTGGCAAGTCCCCACTTTTGTGACAATGGAGTTTGAATTTACCACCGGTATTTCTAACTAGCGCGCATCATCCCTCCAACTGAACTAAATACCAGGTTGCAGCCAAATAAAAAGTGGTAATACATTTAGGCAGTGTGATAGCTGTATACGGATCTGTACCGTAGTGTCTTTAAATGAGAGTGTGTAGCATGTATGGTTGTATAGCAAGGATGTACAGTGATGTGTAGCAAGTACAACTACCTGTATGTGTGCTTTGATGTGTGGCAAATGGGTAGCAAGATACCCTTTCCGTTCAGCTATAGCACTATTAATATGTATAAGTTGTACTATAGCTGTTCATACATGTGTTATAGGGATACACAATGTATGCTCATTTGTCCTTTGTTATAAATATCATGTGCTACATGATCTGTCTATAGGGGATTTCGGTTAATCTCTTGTCTGCACAGGTGAAGTGTCTTTGTCCACAGAGGTGTGTGCCTTGTGTTTATGAACAGAGGTGTGCCTTGTGTTTATGAACAGAGGTGTGCCTTGTGTTTATGAACAGAGGTGTACCTCTTGTGTTTATGAACACAGGTGTGCATAGAGGTGTGCCTTGTGTGTGCGCAGAGGTGTGCCTTTTGTGTACACAGAGGTGTGCATTGTGTGTGCACAGAGGTGTGCCTTCTGTACACAGAGGTGTGCCTTTTGTGTGCACAGAGGTGTCTTGTGTTTATGAACAGAGGTGTGCCTTGTGTGTGCACAGAGGTGTACCTTGTGTTTATGAACAGAGGTGTGCCTTGTGTTTATGAACAGAGGTGTACCTTGTGTTTATGAACAGAGGTGTACCTTGTGTTTATGAACAGAGGTGTGCTTTGTGTGTGCACAGGTGTGCCTTGTGTGTGCATAGTGGTGTGCCTTTTGTGTGCACAGAGGTGTGCCTTGAGTGTGCGCAGAGGTGGGCCTTGTGTGTGCACATAGGTGTGCCTTGTTTGTGCAAATGTAATCTCATATTCACTTTTTTCCAGATTGAGGATACCACCGCTTTGAGAACATACTCCTCACTTGGGTCTCGTAGCTGCTCATATCCCTCCCGTCTGACCTCCTTTGAAAGTAGTGGTCGTCCAGTTTGAGCGGTGCTTGAAATGTGCTCTTGAATTCCTCCTCACTACTCCGAACCAATCCAACTCGTGCAAAACCACAGTTTACTCTTAGAGTAAATAGTAGCATTTGTATTCTGATCTGTATGTACATCTGTATGTACATGTAATGGTGTTTAAAAATATTGGGATTGGAATATGTGTGTCATTTGTTTTTGATTATCGTTAAAAATTCTTGTATGGTTTTGTACTTGTACATGTACTTGTTAGCGGTATATACATACAAGGGAAACCACCGCATACATGATAAACAAAGCCTTTTATGGTAACTAGTATCAAGAGGTATCTTTCTAGCAGCTGTCACTGTTGTGTGCATATCTAATATATACCTCGATGCTTACCGGTGTTCCTTTTACCAAAGTTTTGACTGATCGTGATATGCAGTTAGTAGCGGCATCTGTATCCCGCGTAATTAGAAGTGGCCTCATCGAATGGACAGTGGTAAAGGTTTATAAAAAGCGGAGACCCAAATGTGAATTTCATAACCTTATTTTATCTTAAACCACTGAGCAAATGGTTTTACTATACAGTTTTCACCATTGGAAGGGTATTTACCAATGCTAATATAAAATATTCATAATTAGAGCGCTACACAATGGCATGTATTTGAGTGTATATCTTTTCTATAAGAGTTCCGAAACTGATATTTTCAAAGCACACAGTACACTGTATTTTCATGGACAAAATGAAGCCCAAATGTTGAGGAAGTAGGTTCCGCCTATTGTCCCTCCGTTTCTAGAGACACTGCGCAGTTCAGTTCATTGCCGCTCAAGAATCCATTGAGCAGGGGAAAAAGCAAGCTTTCCATTGCATTCTATACTATGAATTCTGAGTCTTACCATATACTACATACACGCCTGTAGGGGAAACAAATAAAAAGAGAGGAGTAAATTAAAAAAAAACCGTCCATCTTGCCGTACCAATTAATAGTAAAATTAATTGGACCCCTGCCTTAACTCCGCTGATGCCCACCCCCCTCCCTCCCCCCCCCTCCTTCTCCCTCCTCCCCTTTTATTATTCAGTGTTCAGTTCCATAAAACATAAGGGGAGAAAAGGGCTGCACTACCATTCTAAATTTATAGACACTCCCATTTATTCCCCCCCCACCCCCCCCCCCCCGGATCTATAAATATATATACCTTTGATTCTATGCGTTTTACAAAATGCAATACATACGGGCCGACCAGTTGACTATTCAGATAGATACCCAAGCAAAAAGTCGGTGGAAACTTTGGCTAGAGGTTGTAGTAACCACGGCGATAATCACAATCGTCTGGGGGCTGCTGTCGCTACCATCGGTGTTCTATTTCCTACCTCAGAGTGGGTTAGGGGACCCGAAGCAGGTACGTTATATGCGGGCACAAACCAGAGTGTGTAGTATTAATAGTGGCAAGTGATAGTCGCATAAATGTAGGTTGCATAAATAAAAGTCAAATCTCTCCCGGGGTGAAGGGGTGAATGGTAGTTTGGGGAGCTAGGCGTACTAAGTCTGCCAGTCTGGGGAAAGCCATGAAACTGTAAGTGGTTGAGCAGTTTATACGCCTTAATGTATTAATTCATATTAGTTAATCTGAATTGTGTGTTTGATTTGTTCGAGGAATGGGGAAAGAACATACCGAAATCGTTTGAAAGACGGAGTTTTGCCGATGGAAGTCCTTCAGAGAGGACATGTACTTAATACATGTATACTGGTACTAGACTTCTGTGTTGAAAGCATCGACGACATACTTTTTATCGGTAAAATGTGCCGATGTCAGTACCGCCGACGGAGTAAAATTTTCATCGCAATTAGAAGGTGGTACAATAGTATTCACTGTTAAAGGTGTACTGTACATGTAGTAGGGTTTACTACATAAAAAATCTGCTCCAGGATGATAGTACAACCATCAGACTAAAACCACCAGACTAAACAAGGGTGGGATTGTCTGGGCCCAGTATAATGTCGTACGCAGACCCACTCTAGCAGCTGCAGATGATTACATCACCGATATATATGTACTACTGAAATGATTTTGTAATGCTAATAATGCAGGATATATTAGTCTGTGCTTGCGCAGTCAATATACTGACGGAACATTTTCAGTGTAATACATTTTGTAATAGATTGTTACACGCACACCTGTCGTCACACGTATATATATATATATATGGGTCAGTTCACGAGAAAATGGCCCTTCGCTATATTTTTTAAAGTTATAAAAATGACTCACGTTTGAATCGCTATAACTTCGGAACGGTAAACGCTATTGACTTCCTATTTTCAACACTTCATGCTACATCATTTCTTTCTGGTATAATCGATTATGGGCTCTTGCATTAGCTTCGTGCCAGTGTTACAACGTCCGATACCCCTTGGAGTTCAAACCCGCCATATCTTTCGGCAGGAAAATTTGATTCACTCCTAGTTTGGTTTGTACGTAGAGGGATCCTGTACCTATTGATTTGTTCTGTTCGTTAATTTTTTCTTTATCCGTTACGGGGATACAACTGTGCAAAGTAATTGCATATTTCCCGGTCGTTTCGCGCCATTTACCTATTACGAGACATGAATATGCAATTACTTCCTGTTAAATAACTATGTCTCCGCCCATCCATACACTATTATACAACAAGTACGGCGTTTTCGCTTCTTGCAAACGTCCGGTTCTGTTCCCCTTCTTGGCTTCTTCAACATAGCGAGCAGAAGCTAAAGATTCGTAATACATGGATTCAGCTGCCATCAGCCTGCGCAACACGGTACGTACTCTTTAAATTAGCGCATGCACGTAGAAATCGAGCGTGTTGGCTCGGTGAAACTGCTTCATTTATGCGTGCACAACGCTGCAGAGCATGAAAGTGCACGGTGTCTAGGGCTAGCTTAATCTGAAACGCACCCTTCCTTTTTGACTTCTGCACACGCACAGATATATCAAACATGCACCGGCCCCCTTGTAGCTACATGTATTTATCAACATGTAGTACTCTCGATCATTGGCCTACTAAAACCTCTTTCTTGTTTAATTTTTGAACCAATTATATTTGGTTCTACAGAATAATATCCATACAAAATAAAATCCACACACACACACACGCACACACACATGCACACACTCACATTCATACACAACCTCAGATCAGAGCAATTGGTGTCATTTAATTCTGTCAGAATGTTTCCTCATGCTTAGTTTCCAATTGGTGGTGTGCATGGCATAGTTGATTGTTTGCCCAAAAGGGGTCAGGCGACTGTGGGTTTGCTGTCCCCCTACCCTGAGTGTGACTGGAACCAAGTTACCATTTGGTTAGCCCACACCTTGACACGTGCTGGTCAAGGTAAGGTGGTTAGGCCAGGGTAGAAGCCAAAAGGGTGCTACCTGCCATTGATGTATAAACAATAACACCTGTAGCAATGCATTTATAAGTACAGCCATGGTAAGCAATGCAGCTGGCATTTGGCTGGAGTGATTGCAGCCCACCTCTACTATCCTTTATACATACATGTGTGACCTGCAACCATACCAGGTGTCAATATTTTGGGGACAGTGTGTTAGATGGGGTATGACCAAAAGTGAGGGAATGAGTTAAATGGAGGGTTAAATGGAGGCGAAGCTTTCGCAGACATCTAGGCTCAGGGTAGAATGAAAGTGAGGTTTTCCCAGAAGATACTCCAGGCTAGAATTTAGCTGGGAATTTAGTGTTGTAGCCATGTGCACTTATACACACACATGCACACTCACACAAGCACACACACACACACACAAACATGTACACACACACACACACACACACACACACACCATGGGCAGTCAGTCATTCACGCATCAACATCAATGCTTTGCTATTGCAATTTATTTTATTTCCTAATTGTCGACCCACATACAAAACATTAAACTGTTTTTAGCCGTCATCCTATTCATCACATGCTTCTCTTTTGTATTTCTACTGGAGCCGTACCTGTTTCTAAATTGTCTTGTGTATCAATGTGCATGTTAATGCATGCACACACATACACACCACACACAAGCACTAGCATACACTTGCAACTGCAGTCACATGTTTATTGTTTGTGTAAATTTGTGTTTCCTTGCTCTGGCAATTACCAACAGGCCTTCTTGTTGCCTTTTGCACTTTTAAACATATGCATGCACATGCACACACACACACACACACACACACACACACTCACACACACACATGGACACAAACCCACATGCACATGCACGCACATTCATGTACACACACAGGAGTCATGCTTCAATCACAAACATGTGCATATGTACACATAAAAATGGCTTTGGCAGTCATCCATCACACACACACACATGCACATACGCATACACAGAACTGGCCTCTGCTTTGTAAAATTATTATCTAATTTCCCTGTTGTCTCTTGTTTGCTATGAGCACACTTACTAGATGTGAGCCTGCACTACAAGAATGCACACTTATGCACACAGGCATGCATGCACAAACACATGCACCCTCACACAAACAAACAAGCAAACAAATAAACAAACAAACACGCACACTCGCACAAACAAACAAACACACACACATACACAAGTGCAAACCACCCACTCTGCATTCTGCTTGGTACACTCACACTTGTGCTTTCACCATTAGAGCCTGTTGGTCCTTAATTCACCTCATATGCAATTTTGATTTTTATTTTTCTTCTGCTGCTCCTGTTTGGCTTCCACTGATGTACCCATGGCCTCCACTACATGCTCATGTCCCATCACCTACACTAGATGCTCATGTCCCATGATTCTAAGTACTAACTTGTCAGGTTGAGTAGTGCCAGTAGCTAGGTAGGTGCACAACCATGCACCATCACCCATAGCCGTTAAGGTTTTCAATATACAAGACTTGTATCCAGGCTAAGAAGAATCTCCGATGCTATGGAGAGATAGTTTCTGAGCTGGCTTTCTGTGATTCCATTAATTACCCTTCACCTTGACCCATCCATGTCTGTGTGGACTCATCTCATGCCATACCCCCACCATCATGATAAGCCTGCTAACCAAAATAGGCTCAGTGACTTAAGCTCACCTCAGTGTATTGCTAGAAGCTTTGGTAAGGCTCATGGCTCTAGACCTGTCCACCACCTATCCAAACCCGAAACAGCATGGGCCACAAAGATCGAAAATATGCCTGTTTTATGACACCAATTTTTATGATCTGGGGTGAGTGTTTCCACTTGTTGCTGAGTTCTATGGACAGCTATAGACTGGCCTCTGCTTCACCTCCTTACACATAGCTAATGGATTTCCTGATGTCATTTAGAGATTGATTGTGTATGTGCTTGTGTGTGTGTGTGCCTATGTGTGTTTTGTATGTGTTGTGTGTGTACATGTGAGTGAGTGTGTGTGTGTGTGTGTGTGTGTGTGTGTGTGTGTTTGTGTGTGAGAGCCTGTGTGGTGTGATTGAAACATGTACTCTGGAAAAGGCCTTGGGTTGGAAGCCTTGCATGTCTGGCAGTGAATATCATTGCTACCCTATCACCACTGATAGTGGTTGGACTGGGCCTCTGTAAAGTTTGTATTGGATTGAGAGGTAATAGTATTCACATCCAACTGCTCCCATGTACCCATGAGTTCTAGCAATACACTGTGCACACACACACACACACACACACACACATACACACTCATGCACATACACACACACTCATGCACATACACCCACACTCATGCACATACACACACAACACGTACAAAGCACATACATACATACATGCATACATACATACATACATACATACATACATACATACGTATACATACATACATACATACATACATACATGCATACATACATACATACATACATACATACATACATACATACATGCATGCATACATACATACATACATACATATATACATACATACATACATACATACATACATACATACATACATACATACATACATACGTACAAATGTATAAACGAGATGGAGTAAATGGAATTTAGATTTCTGAGGCAGCTTATAGCTGATGCCTCTGTACCTTAACAACAAGTGGAAAATTGGTGTCATTGAACAGGTTCATGTTTGACATGCCAGCTCTGCTGTAGGGTCATGTGCGTGTGTGTGCATGTGTGTGTGTATGTGTGTATATGTGCATGTGTGTGTATGTATGTGTGTTTGTGTATTTAGTGCACACGGCAACACCTGACAGTGGTGCTACCCAGGCCACAAAGGTCCGAACTTGTACTTTTAGTGTTTGTTTACGTAGATGTATAAAACTTGGTTTAATGTTTTGGTGAATTGGAATAATAGCAAGGTGTTTAATAATTCCCACCTACAGCCTGGGAAAATCCCTGGGAAAACCTCACTTCCATTCAAATTCTACTAGCTCAGGAGCCACCCTCCAGTTCATCCAGGGAGGAACCACTCTCAAGGGAGCCGCTCTGAAGGGAGCTACACTCAAGGGAGCCACACTCAAGGGAGCCACACTCAAGGGAGCCACACTCATGGGAGCCACACTCAAGGGAGCCACACTCAAGGAGCCACACTCATAGGAGCTACTCTCCTCCGTAGTAGACAGAGAGGCATTACACTCAAGAGCCCACGGAGTACCCCATGATCTCCAATCGGATATACCACTGACAACACCAATGACTCAAACCACACTGCTGTATGCGTTGGCATTTACTCTGCACTTCTCATTGTGTGTGTGTGTGTGTGTGTGTGTGTGTGTGTGTGTGTGTGTGTGTTTGTGTGTGTGTTGCAGGTTTTTTTTTTCAAGTTTGATGTCTGCATCATTTATGATCACCATCTGTCAAAGGACCAACTTTTGATATTTTGGCTTAAAACGTTATGCTGAAATGTGCAATGTTAGATTGTATTTTCTATTTCATAATCAGCTGATAGGAAATTATGGTGTTTTTTGAGAAGTAAGGGAGAGTGGTATTGGGGCACTTCTCATGCCTCATTTGCGGAATCGTCTATTGCTAGCTGCATCTGTACTTGTGTTAGTGTGTGTACAGCAGATATTCCTCCCAACAACATTCAATGCCAGCGGTATCGTTACATGTATGTCCAAGTCCCTGCAAAAATATGCTTATACTGTCAGCTTGCTTACAAACTTAACGTAACACTTGGAGACCAATACTGCCCCATACCATGATCCAGTCCAGTCTCTTTTACCCTCGTTCTGAATAGAATAATTCAGGTGGTACTTCATCGAACACTGATTCATTATATAATAGCATAAATAAATCACGTGGCATAAATGTACAATACAAAGTTTCTGGGTTGGAACCATTAATGTTATCGGCCCATCCCATTGCATTGCCTGGCCAACCCAAGGCATTGCCTGGCACTGGCCCACCAATGGCAAGGGGCTGGCCAACCCTAGGTATTGTCAGTGGTATATCCGATTGGAGATCATGGGGTACTCTCTGGGCTCTTGAGTGTGATGCCTCTCTGTCTGCTCCAGAGGAGAGTGGCTCCCTTGAGGGTGGCCCCCTTGAGTGTGGCTCCCTTGAGTGTGGCTCCCTTCAGAGCGGCACCCTTGAGAGTGGTTCCTCCCAGGATGAACTGGAGAGTGGCTCCTGAGCTAGTAGAATTTGAATGGAAGTGAGGTTTTTCCTGGGAATATTCCCAGGCTGTAGGTGTGAATTTGTAGCTGGATTAAGCACCTTGCTTTTGTTGCTTTTGTGTGCATGCATTAACATGCACATTGATACACAAGACAATTTAGAAACAGGTACGGCTCCAGTAGAAATACAAAAGAGAAGCATGTGATGAATAGGATGACGGCTAAAAACAGTTTAATGTTTTGTATGTGGGTCGACAATTAGGAAATAAAATAAATTGCAATAGCAAAGCATTGATGTTGATGCGTGAATGACTGACTGCCCATGGTGTGTGTGTGTGTGTGTGTGTGTGTGTGTGTGTGTGTGTGTGTGTACATGTTTGTGTGTGTGTGTGTGCTTGTGTGAGTGTGCATGTGTGTGTATAAGTGCACATGGCTACAACACTAAATTCCCAGCTAAATTCTAGCCTGGAGTATCTTCTGGGAAAACCTCACTTTCATTCTACCCTGAGCCTAGATGTCTGCGAAAGCTTCGCCTCCATTTAACCCTCCATTTAACTCATTCCCTCACTTTTGGTCATACCCCATCTAACACACTGTCCCCAAAATATTGACACCTGGTATGGTTGCAGGTCACACATGTATGTATAAAGGATAGTAGAGGTGGGCTGCAATCACTCCAGCCAAATGCCAGCTGCATTGCTTACCATGGCTGTACTTATAAATGCATTGCTACAGGTGTTATTGTTTATACATCAATGGCAGGTAGCACCCTTTTGGCTTCTACCCTGGCCTAACCACCTTACCTTGACCAGCACGTGTCAAGGTGTGGGCTAACCAAATGGTAACTTGGTTCCAGTCACACTCAGGGTAGGGGGACAGCAAACCCACAGTCGCCTGACCCCTTTTGGGCAAACAATCAACTATGCCATGCACACCACCAATTGGAAACTAAGCATGAGGAAACATTCTGACAGAATTAAATGACACCAATTGCTCTGATCTGAGGTTGTGTATGAATGTGAGTGTGTGCATGTGTGTGTGCGTGTGTGTGTGTGGATTTTATTTTGTATGGATATTATTCTGTAGAACCAAATATAATTGGTTCAAAAATTAAACAAGAAAGAGGTTTTAGTAGGCCAATGATCGAGAGTACTACATGTTGATAAATACATGTAGCTACAAGGGGGTGCATGTTTGATATATCTGTGCGTGTGCAGAAGTCAAAAAGGAAGGGTGCGTTTCAGATTAAGCTAGCCCTAGACACCGTGCACTTTCATGCTCTGCAGCGTTGTGCACGCATAAATGAAGCAGTTTCACCGAGCCAACACGCTCGATTTCTACGTGCATGCGCTAATTTAAAGAGTACGTACCGTGTTGCGCAGGCTGATGGCAGCTGAATCCATGTATTACGAATCTTTAGCTTCTGCTCGCTATGTTGAAGAAGCCAAGAAGGGGAACAGAACCGGACGTTTGCAAGAAGCGAAAACGCCGTACTTGTTGTATAATAGTGTATGGATGGGCGGAGACATAGTTATTTAACAGGAAGTAATTGCATATTCATGTCTCGTAATAGGTAAATGGCGCGAAACGACCGGGAAATATGCAATTACTTTGCACAGTTGTATCCCCGTAACGGATAAAGAAAAAATTAACGAACAGAACAAATCAATAGGTACAGGATCCCTCTACGTACAAACCAAACTAGGAGTGAATCAAATTTTCCTGCCGAAAGATATGGCGGGTTTGAACTCCAAGGGGTATCGGACGTTGTAACACTGGCACGAAGCTAATGCAAGAGCCCATAATCGATTATACCAGAAAGAAATGATGTAGCATGAAGTGTTGAAAATAGGAAGTCAATAGCGTTTACCGTTCCGAAGTTATAGCGATTCAAACGTGAGTCATTTTTATAACTTTAAAAAATATAGCGAAGGGCCATTTTCTCGTGAACTGACCCATATAATTATATATATATATAATTATAATTATATATATATATATATATATATGGGACAGTCTCCATATCGCTACATTTAATATATAAAAGTTTCACGTTTCGCGTTTGAATCGCTATAACTTTGGAATGGTATAAACGCTAGCTGTTGAATTCCTATTTTCAACACTTCATATCATACTACACCATTTCTACAAGGTAAAATAGATTTTGGGGTCTTGCATTAGCTTCATGCCAGTGTTGCAACGTCCGATGGGTTCAAACTGGCCATATCTTTCGGCAGGAAATCTTAATTCGGTTTATACACAGAGGGATCCTGTAGTCTCGTCCCCATACCCAGATTCCCAACAGCTGCGGGTGGATTACATCACCACTACGTGAATCAGTGGCGCGAATCGAGCGGGAAACCGTGCACGCAGCTATATCTCCGTAACGGATGAAGTAAAAATTAACGAACAGGACAAATCGATAGGTACAGGATCCCTGGTCTCGTCCCCAGACCCAGATTTCCAACAGCTGCGGGTGGATTACATCACCGCTACGTGGAAAGTGGGTCTGGGAAATAAGAACGACGCACTTGTTCCGAGCGTACCAAAACATTTAGACGGATGTGTATATACGTAATGACGCTGACGTAATCTTAATAATACATGCAAGTTGCTGATTACCTGATTTCAAGTTGAAGGTGTGCCTCAATTAGACATCGAAGTGGGAATGTGCGAGCAAGATACGCATATTCCCAATTTCGGGAGGTAGTTTAGCGCGCGGTTCAAAAGCTAGGATTTGCTGACCCACGTCCGCAACAAATGGAGGCAATTAAGACCTTCATGCAAGGAAAATATGTTTTCGTCAGTTTACCAACTGGATACGGCAAATCGCTAATATATTCAGTGCTGCCATGCATACGCGTACGGCGAATTGCTTGACTGTAGAGGAAGCATAGTATATTAGGTGCATGTAGTTTGCCTTGTGGTACACAGGCCTTATCTATAGACGATCTACAGATGCAGCTGCATTATGTATATAGTCACTGGGGCATCTGTAGATCATATCCATTGCACCAACCAGCTGCAGCTGCTTATGCACAGAGTATGTAGACACTGGGGCTCCATGAGCCATATCATTCATGGCTGCCTATTCCACTACCCCGGCATGGTAATTGAGATCAGGAGCAACCTCTTATACTCAGATAATTGCTCTTTGTAAATTTAGAGATCTGTTTTTTATTTTTATTTTTTATTTTTACATATACATAACACGCGTAGAAATATCATGCGGAAATGATAGCGCTTATTGCTTTCTAATTGTGCCAGATTAGTCTAAATTTAGATTGCCGTACTATTTTTGGACATAAACATTGAGGGACGCTCGGAACAAGTGCGTCGTTCTTATTTCCCAGACCCACTTTCCACGTAGCGGTGATGTAATCCACCCACAGCTGTTGGGAATCTGGGTCTGGGGACGAGATTACGGTCCATGTGACATGCACAGCAAATACAAAAGTGTGAAGGTCACCTATTTATTGGTGTGAACGTAGTACGCAGATAGGCACACAAAATCAGGTGTGACCTTCACACCAAACCTATAAACGGGTCGCTTTAAAAGAGGCGATGTCACACCATTTAGAGGCTGCATGATTTCATTTCTTCGTGGGGTGTAGCGCGGGTGATTCAATATTCCTTCGCAGCGTGTATTATTGTAAGTACAATACACAAGGAGTCATAGTATAAAAACAATACACTCAAGAGGTAGAGTTCATCAGCAATGACCAAGGGTTATTGTGATCCCAGCACGTAAATTTTTAGTAATCTGCATCTGGGGTCCGTCCATTCAGACAACTGCTCTCAATGGTGTGGATGAGTTTCAGACAGCTCTGACTACTCCATCCCGAGTGATGAAGAAAGGCAGAGGTTAAATTACAATCAACAAACACACACAACTCACATGGCGTAATGAACGTCCATACGAACGCGCCCGTCCATTCAGATAACTGCTTTCATTGGTGTGGACGAGTTTCAGACAGCTCTGACTACCCCATCCCGAGTGATGAAGAATAGCAGAGGTACCGGTAAATTACAATTAACAAACACACGCGACTCACCTGGCGTAACGAACGCCCGTCCAGTCCGTCTGCGCCTTTGTTACATATATAGATTTGTTAAATATATATAGATGGGTTGCAGTGTCATCTCGGGAAGGTTCACACTTACGTTGGCTCCTCGGTTGACTCACTCACCGCCATGTTTTCCAAACTTCAGGCAATCATTAAAAATGGTTAACGCCTTTATTAATCCTAAAGTGTACTGCGCTTTGAGATGCATACAAAGATATGCGCCTGTTTCGTATTCTATGGATGGAATTAGTAGGGAACGGTGGATCACAGTGATCGAATGCAGCAGGATATCCGGGCATATCCCCCGGCCAATATGCACCCGAGGATCCGATCGCTGTGATTACCTCGATGGGGTACAAAATAGGCACATATTTTCGTACGCATCTCAAAGCGCAGTACATTTTTGGCTTAACGTAAGGGGATTAAGGAGTCAAGGGGGTGCTAACGATTACAAATTCAGGCCACTGTAATTCGATCCATGATCGACAGACTAATTTCCAGTGCGTAAAAAGAAGTTGTAGAAGACATATGTCTCTTTGAATATGAAATAAGCGCTAGGTCCCTTTTCGCTGACACGACCCAATGTATATATATTAAATAGGTTGAGATATTTTCTAGAACAGGTGAACAAATATGCTTGATGGTCAGCGTTTGAATCAAAATTTGAAATTTTCACATTGCACCTGAAAAATATAATTGGTATCTAAGACTCAGTATGATATCAAAAGCAATATCATAGGATTGGTCAGACTGAGAAATGTGGGGGATCAAAATCCATCGTCAAGACCCATATCAATTGAATTAATGCATGCGTATATGAGTGGCATCATTAAATCATCAGAATAGTGCATATGCATATAAGGAGAGAATTGGTCCAGTGATCACCAAAACAGTTCTTTTGTGACATGTCAAAATAGTGTACATATGTTCACTCTTCTCCATATAGATTTCAAAAGGTAATGTTAACTACTCAACGACCAAAACATTTCCTTTATAAGCAAAGCTTTTGTACCTCTAGGTATAATGAAGTCAAGATTAAAATCAAATGTTTATTCTTCTCCCCAGCCTTCAAAAGGTTGTGCTAACTACTCAAAATCAACATGCCAGCAGGCATTAATTCAGGCCAGGGCTTGCCTCTCTGGAATGCATCAGAACAACAGCAATGTGGTGATCACAGCAAATGTTGACCAAGAAGCCAGTGAAAGTACAGCCCAGCTCATTGTCAATGGCCTCCCCTTACTGGGTGCCACAGAGGCGTGTACATCCTCCTTTGTACCATTCATGTGCCTGTACCTGTTCCCTTTGTGTGATGGTAATGGAACAGTGACCAGACCTAGCAGAGATCAGTGTATTGAGATCAGCACAGTGGTATGCAAAGATGAGTGGCAAAAGGCATTAGCCATCTCAGGTGTAAAGGAACAACTTCCTAACTGTGAACATCTCACCATGGCCACTGCCAGGGATTGCAAAGGTAATATTGGTCTTCTTTCACAAGAGAATTTACTGCTTGCTTGTTTGCAAATCAGATTCGGGACCAAGTACTGCTGTAGAGGAAGTTGGGGGGATAGGTCCGCCAGCTAATTCATTGACAACACAAAAAACCTGCAAAGATCAATTCTTCCTCAGTAATGGAACATGTCTACCGCAGTGTGGTGTATGGAAGCAATATGATGATAGATCATCATTAGCTATGGATATAATCGCTATCTCATCAGCAATTGTAGGGCTGGGATCCGCAGTCCTTGTTGTAATATTTTCTTGCATTTGGCGAAAAAAAAATGTAATATTGCATAATGCTGTCTGCATGTTTCATCCTTAAAGCATCTTTTTATGTTCTCAGGTTTGCGTTTCCTGCTGTCATAATTGTTTATTTGGGTGTTACCATGATAATTCTAGGTAAGAATTCATTGTGCACTGAAAAACATTCTATCTGTTTTGCAAAATTTTGATTTGTTGTTTCTTAGCTTGTTATTAATATATTTGTAACAGACAGTTATTTTCTACTGTCATTTACTGGCCGGACAACACTATACTGCAGTTCAAAGAATTTGGTTGAAGCAGTGGAAAATCCAACTGTATTTTGTTCAATCAGTGGTAAGTTGCTCTAGCAAGGATGTTTTATGAAAAGGCATGTACCCTTAATTGAATAGTTTCTCTTTTGTATTCATATATACACTGTGCTAGACTGTTGTTACAACTTCGGGCCCAGCGGCGGCGGAACTGGGAGGGTAGGGAGGGGGGGGGGGGGGGGGGGGGGGATTTACCCCCTCAACTTTATGGGGCAGAATTATTATTCATGACTTCATTTAACCAAAGCCGTCGCACTGTTTAGTACGAAGTAAAAAAACACGATGAACAAATTTGGACTATAACTGTCAGTGTGACCGTTGCAGTAGCTGTTCATTTGTGCATGTGAAACAGTTATATACCACGCCCACTCATTATATATTCATAGCCTTACCCCCCCAATTAAAAATACCTTCCGCCGCCCCTGCTTTCAGCACATACATAGCAAAAGAATAAAAAATCCCTTTAATCTGCGATCACAAAATCGATCAGACCATTCTAAATGTGTTGCCAATTTACGAGCCTATTGCAATTCATTTGGATACAATAACATAAAGAGAATTGACCAATATACTGTTTTCTTTAAGAAAAAAACGTCTTAGAAGCTGTTGCTAAAACAGTAATGTATAGAGATATATATGAGGGCGTTAATGCAATCTATGCGTAATATTTCGATGATCCTATATAGACTCATTAATTACAAATAAAGCTTCATCTTTCTCTGCTTACATTTTATTGGTAGACGATTCATCAGTCATACCATGACCCCAATATTTCCTACCAAGGATAGTGTGCCTTAGTAGGAAATCCTGTATATGACTGTAATCCCTAATCCTTAATCCTTAATCCTGTATGGGTTTGCATCCAGATACTGACATTTTACAAATAGGCAATGTTGTGGATTAACTAAAGCATGGCTACACTATTGAGAAATAAAATTAACTTTCTAGGGTTTTTGGAGATCTAAATGATCAGTGTGTCACTACTAATTGTAAAATATTGCTATTGAGAATAATGCCACGTACTGCATCGTCATGATCATGATGCAAAGTGCCAAAACAAAAAAACTTCTGTAGATTAATAAACTACTCTGGATGGCAATTTTTATCTATATTTATAATGGTGATGTGTGCGTGTGTAGCACGTTGTTTGGGTTCGAATCCTGTGAGGTCGATTTTTTTTTTCTTGTTTTTTTTTTTCTACCTGTGTGGAATGTGTGAGACACGATTTTGGGGTTCGAATCTATGGAACGCCGTTGCCGCCATGGGAAAAAAAAAAAAAAACAACCAAAAAAAAAAAAAAAAAAAAAAAAAAACATTGCTACTTTTTTTTTTTTCCCCTACAGCTATGTTTTGGGGGCGGGGAAAGGAAATGAGGGGTGGAGTTATTAGGTGAGGCGGTCTCAGTATATAGCCGGACTAATGACACCCGATACATGTGTATGCGTTGTCTGTGTGTGCGTGCGTGTTGTGTGCACGTTGTGTGCGTGCGTGTGTGTGTGTGTGTGTGTGTGTGTGTGTGTGTGTGTGTGTGTGTGTGTGTGTGTGTGTGTGTGTGTGTGTGTGTGAGGATCACTACTTTAGATCGGCAAAGACTGCAACGGTTCTTTTCCTCTCGAGACTAACCAGAAGCACGTGCAGCAGGCTACATGCGATGGTTATTACGCATATGCTTACTATCAGCGTGTTGAATGCATGCACGCTTTGGGTGTGTGTTGACATCAATGTTCAAGAACGCGAAGTGCATGTTTATGATAGCTCAGACAAGAGAGCTGACGTGTACTAAGATATACAAGATATTGCATGCATAAGGTTTGCTAACTATTTCACTCCAATGAACTGATTGAACATCACAGACTATAAAGAAGTATGTGTAAGAACCAGAAGTGGCGTTTGTTCGGAGTTGCACAGGCACGAAGAGTGGCAATAGAGTTGAGAGATCTGGTTTGTGCCAAGACGTGGTTCACTGAACTTTCTGATAAGGGTTCTGGAAATATAAACAATTTGGAGAATCTCCAAACTGTATCTGTGCATGTGCATGTGGAGTACTGAGGAGAGGCGGACTAGTGACACCCGATACATGTGTATGCGTTGAAGTTTGTGTGCGTGCGTATGTTTGCATGTACATGTGTGTGTGTGTGTGTGTGTGTGTGTGTGTGTGTGTGTGTGTGTGTGTGTGTGTGGGAGGATCACTTGCTGAACGTAGCAGCAAGCTAGCTCTTTCGGGTTTGTCTGTACTTACGTGTGTTTTTTAAATGCTGGTGCATTTACAAGGTACATATACAAGCCATGCGCAAATCAGAACTACAATTCAGTCATGGTGAACAATATATACAAAATTCAGTCATATGCATGGTGAACAGTGCGAATAAAGAGCTTAGCAGCCATATAATGAGCAATCAAGCACTCCTGCATGTTCACACCTGTTATTGAAGGCAAGTGGCTTATTTCAATGTCTAGATCAGCTTTCTGGTCACTGGTCAATAACATCGGCAATTCGTCCACATTGACTGCATGCTCATCATTTGAGGGTGTTGGACCTTCCCAGTCTACTCGACACAACTCAACGTACTTAAGACTTGGCACCCGCGTTTTATTGCACGAGTTTGCGCATTATGATCCTTTTTTTTTTTTTTTTTTGGCTAGGATAGAATCACAGTACTTCACACCAAGATGTAGCTTCTGATTCGCCAAGCTTTCTACTATCAAAGAGTGTGTGTTTGAACTCTCTAATTCTCATGTTCTTAGTATATAATTAGGCTTTTTAGTACAAGCAGTCTAAAGCACTTCTACGGGTTAGGCGGTGTACTGAGCTCTCGCTCTTAACTGAGCACTTAAAAGGCTTTATTTTGAAGAGGGACTATATATCACTTTGCGTACTGCTTGTGCCGCATACAGTCAATGGGAAGCATGTTCGGGCTGGGTTAGTTCACAGCGCACTTTCTGGGTGGGGAATTAATGTACTGTTTTGTAGAAACAGTGTAATACTTACCTTCCATTTTGATACGTGTCAACAAAACAGTGTGAAAAATGTAAAATTGATTATAAAAAGTTCTTACTTTTTCATGTTATAACATGATGCATGCACGCCATCATCAAGCAGGACCCAACGTTTTCCTATCAAGTTTTTTAGTAGCACTTTTATTGCTAGTAACAAGGTTTTAAACCTCCGCCTTTTTTGAAAACTATACTGTCCTTTATGAGGCCATTTCAAGCGGATGCATATCCTCACCTGATGCGTGATATTTTTCGCGGTACCGTACTCCTGCACCGGCTGCACGCAAGCAGCTGAGAATCCGTGATCCGTGACAGTGAAATTGAAGAACGAAGATGAAAAGGGAGTGTAACAGTAGGCAGATAGCAGTAAAAAAGGGTCATGGGGAAGCATACAAACTATAAAATTGAATGTGAAGTAAACATGTCCACCCTAACCTGGATCTGCAATGTAAATCATGCTGTGTCTATAAGTGATATACTAACCAAGGCCGTAATCAGGGGGGGGGGGGGGGGGGGGGGCCCTAAGCACCCCCAAAACATTCAGCTAACGTATTCTTTTATAATATGCACTAGGTCGAACGCGCTACACTCTGTGTAAGAATTGTTGTTAATTGATTATTAATTTGATACGAACGTATACGGAGGTTGGGGGGGGGGGGGGGGGGGGGGTTAAATATAACCCACTGCTATCTAATTGGGGGGGGGGGGGGGGGGAGGGGTGAGTTAAAAACAACCTAATATTCTAATTGCTTGTAAAGCAAAAAAAATCAGGGTCTATCTGTCGATCCATGCGCTGATTTTTTTTTTGCTTCCATGCCCTAGAACAAAACATCCCCTCCTCCCCATCATGTGTGTGTGTCATGTAACGATGTAACGATGTATGTATATATGTATATATGTATATATATATGTATGTATACATATGTGTATGTGTATGTGTGTGTGTTGGGAAACAGATTGTAAAGCAAGAAGAAATGTGGCTCATGAGAAACGTAAGAATTGGAATGCATTATAGAACTGAAAACATAACAATTCGAATACTTAATCTATCCATGATGAAAATTGAGATGCCAAACACTACCTAATTTGACTCTCGAAAATCCATTGTGGTTTTTTGAACGCTGCTTTGCTTTAATTCAACATCAATTAGCTTATGCCGTTAATAACATGCCAAAGGTAAAATGTTACAGTATTCTAATGGTCCATATAATTAATTGACAAAACCTGACATTGATATAGTTGGCACTGTGTCTCCTACCATGCAACTGCCAAGCACTATACTGAACCCACCATAACCAAAAAATGTACTCTGTAATGCATCATATGTAAATGATTTCATTTTTAATTTTCATTGCGGCATTGTTGAAAAACAAACAGTACATAAAAAGCGTTGCTCACGACAGGCTGACCGTGGCTTTATTAGGTTGTGCATCCGAGTTCATAGGGTCACTTCATCGTCTTGTGAGATGTATCGAAGGCAAGCTAGAACAGAAGTATCGCTTACTGAATGTCGAAAGGCGACTTAAGATATCAATAGAAGAAGAAAAGCTGAGAAATCTTGTTGAGACTGGCTTTCACCTTCGTGACTTAGCACGTATGTTTCGATGCAGTACTCGCACCGTAGAAAGACGGTTGCAACACTTAAACATCAGTTTAAGAAGCTACAGTATGATCAGTGACGAGCAGCTTGACTTCCTTGTTTCTCAGGTGACTCGACATAATCCAAAGTGTGGTGAAAAGTCTATTACAGGTCGTTTAAGAAGTGTAGGTATTTCGGTGCAACGAGAACGGGTGAGAGCATCCTTACGACGGGTGGATCCAAATGGAGTTGTGTTACGCTTTGCGACAGTACTACATCGTCGCGTTTACACCGTTCATTCACCAAACGCTTTGTGGCATATAGATGGATACCATAAACTAATCAGATGGAAGATTGTTATTCATGGGGGAATCGATGGATACAGTCGTTTGATAACCTATCTGCAGGCATCAACAAACAACCGTGCAGCTACTGTTTTGTCTGCATTCCAGAATGCTGTACAAGAGTATGGCCTTCCTTCCCGAGTGAGAATGGATGCTGGTGGGGAGAATGTATTGGTATCTCATTACATGGCTCAAATGCGAGGCATTGGTCGCAACAGTGCAATTGTAGGGAGGAGTGTCCACAACAAAAGAATCGAACGGCTATGGAGGGATCTGTTCAATGGCTGCATAAAGTTTTTCTATCACTTCCTCTATTTCATGGAGGACATAAACATTCTAAACCCTGACAACCCATTGGATTTGTATGCTTTGCACTACGTTATCATGGATGTGTTGCAAGAAAACCTGATCGGATTCAAAAACGGTTGGGGGCACCACCCTCTCCGAACGGAACACAACCGGACCCCAATGCAACTCTGGGTTATGGGTTTTGTTGACATGGAGGATTCAGAATCAAGTTCTGCTGTGGAATCTGGAATTTGTGATGTATGTTTTTTTGCTATGAATAGGGGCAAGCATTGACTATATCTGCCATGTTTTTACAAAGAGGTGGAACTCTTACATTTCTGTTATTTGATCATGCAAATGTGCTAAATTTAAGTCCTACCTTTTTTTAATCGCCGCTTAATAGTAGCTTAATGGATTAACATCTAATTGTGTGTGTTTAGGTTTAATACATTTCTCCTTTTTACAGCCAAATTTGTATGGAGTAGACTGGGAGGGTCCAACACCCTCAAATGATGAGCATGCAGTCAATGTGGACGAATTGCCGATGTTATTGACCAGTGACCAGAAAGCTGCTCTAGACATTGAAATAAGCCACTTGCCTTCAATAACAGGTGTGAACATGCAGGAGTGCTTGATTGCTCATTATATGGCTGCTAAGCTCTTTATTCGCACTGTTCACCATGCATATGACTGAATTTTGTATATATTGTTCACCATGACTGAATTGTAGTTCTGATTTGCGCATGGCTTGTATATGTACCTTGTAAATGCACCAGCATTTAAAAAACACACGTAAGTACAGACAAACCCGAAAGAGCTAGCTTGCTGCTACGTTCAGCAAGTGATCCTCCCACACACACACACACACACACACACACACACACACACACACACACACACACACACACACACACACACACACACACACACACACACACACACACACACACACACACACACATGTACATGCAAACATACGCACGCACACAAACTTCAACGCATACACATGTATCGGGTGTCACTAGTCCGCCTCTCCTCAGTACTCCACATGCACATGCACAGATACAGTTTGGAGATTCTCCAAATTGTTTATATTTCCAGAACCCTTATCAGAAAGTTCAGTGAACCACGTCTTGGCACAAACCAGATCTCTCAACTCTATTGCCACTCTTCGTGCCTGTGCAACTCCGAACAAACGCCACTTCTGGTTCTTACACATACTTCTTTATAGTCTGTGATGTTCAATCAGTTCATTGGAGTGAAATAGTTAGCAAACCTTATGCATGCAATATCTTGTATATCTTAGTACACGTCAGCTCTCTTGTCTGAGCTATCATAAACATGCACTTCGCGTTCTTGAACATTGATGTCAACACACACCCAAAGCGTGCATGCATTCAACACGCTGATAGTAAGCATATGCGTAATAACCATCGCATGTAGCCTGCTGCACGTGCTTCTGGTTAGTCTCGAGAGGAAAAGAACCGTTGCAGTCTTTGCCGATCTAAAGTAGTGATCCTCACACACACACACACACACACACACACACACACACACACACACACACACACACACACACACACACACACACACACACGCACGCACACAACGTGCACACAACACGCACGCACACACAGACAACGCATACACATGTATCGGGTGTCATTAGTCCGGCTATATACTGAGACCGCCTCACCTAATAACTCCACCCCTCATTTCCTTTCCCCGCCCCCAAAACATAGCTGTAGGGAAAAAAAAAAAAAGTAGCAATGTTTTTTTTTTTTTTTTTTTTTTTTTTTGGTTGTTTTTTTTTTTTTTTCCCATGGCGGCTATGGAATATGGAACGCCGTTGCCGCCATGGGGGAAAAAAAAAACAACCAAAAAAAAAAAAAAAAAAAAAAACATTGCAACTGTGTGTCGGATTTTTTTTTTTTTTTTTTTCCCTACAGCTATGTTTTGGGGGCGGAGAAAGGAAATGAGGGGTGGAGTTATTAGGTGAGGCTGTCTCAGTATATAGGCGGACTAATGACAACCCGATACATGTGTATGCGTTGTCTGTCTGTGTGTGCGCGCGTGCGTGCGTGTGTGTGTGTGTGTGTGTGTGTGTGTGTGTGTGTGTGTGTGTGTGTGTGTGTGAGGATCACTACTTTAGATCGGCAAAGACTGCAACGGTTCTTTTCCTCTCGAGACTAAACAGAAGCACGTGCAGCAGGCTACATGCGATGGTTATTACGCATATGCTTACTATCAGCGTGTTGAATGCACGCTTTGGGTGTGTGTTGACATCAATGTTCAAGAACGCGAAGTGCATGTTTATGATAGCTCAGACAAGAGAGCTGACGTGTACTAAGATATACAAGATATTGCATGCATAAGGTTTGCTAACTATTTCACTTCAATGAACTGATTGAACATCACAGACTATAAAGAAGTATGTGCATGTAAGAACCAGAAGTGGCGTTTGTTCGGGGTTGCACAGGCACGAAGAGTGGCAATAGAGTTGAGAGATCTGGTTTGTGCCAAGACGTGGGTCACTGAACTTTCTGATAAGGGTTCTGGAAATATAAACAATTTGGAGAAGCTCCAAACTGTATCTGTGCATGTGCATGTGGAGTACTGAGGAGAGGCGGACTAGTGACACCCGATACATGTGTATGCGTTGAAGTTTGTGTGCGTGCGTATGTTTGCATGTACATGTGTGTGTGTGTGTGTGTGTGTGTGTGTGTGTGTGGGAGGATCACTTGCTGAACGTAGCAAGCTAGCTCTTTCGGGTTTGTCTGTACTTACGTATGTTTTTTAAATGCTGGTGCATTTACAAGGTACATATACAAGCCATGCGCAAATCAAACCTACAATTCAGTCATGGTGAACAATATATACAAAATTCAGTCATATGCATGGTGAACAGTGCGAATAAAGAGCTTAGCAGCCATATAATGAGCAATCAAGCACTCCTGCATGTTCACACCTGTTATTGAAGGCAAGTGGCTTATTTCAATGTCTAGATCAGCTTTCTGGTCACTGGTCAATAACATCGGCAATTCGTCCACATTGACTGCATGCTCATCATTTGATGGTGCTGGACCCTCCCAGTCTACTCCATACAAATTTGGCTGTAAAAAGGAGAAATGTATTAAACTGAGACACACACAATTAGATGTTAATCCATTAAGCTACCATTCCATGCGATTAAAAAAAAGTAGGACTTAAATTTAGCACATTTGATCAAATAACAGAAATGTAAGAGTTCCACCTCTTTGTAAAAACATGGCAGATATAGTCAAAGCTTGCCCCTATTCATAGCAAAAAAACATACATCACAAATTCCAGATTCCACAGCAGAACTTGATTCTGAATCCTCCATGTCAACAAGACCCATAACCCAGAGTTGCATTGGGGTCCGATTGTGTTCCGTTCGGAGAGGGTGGTGCCCCCAACCGTTCTTGAATCCGATCAGGTTTTCTTGCAACACATCCATGATAACGTAGTGCAAAGCATACAAATCCAATGGGTTGTCAGGGTTTAGAATGTTTATGTCCTCCATGAAATAGAGGAAGTGATAGAAAAAGTTTATGCAGCCATTAAACAGATCCCTCCATAGCCGTTCGATTCTTTGGTTGTGGACACTCCTCCCTACAATTGCACTGTTGCGACCAATGCCTCGCATTTCAGCCATGTAATGAGATACCAATACATTCTCCCCACCAGCATCCATTCTCACTCGAGAAGGAAGGCCATACTCTTGTACAGCATTCTGGAATGCAGACAAAACAGTAGCTGCACGGTTGTTTGTTGATGCCTGCAGATAGGTTATCAAACGACTGTATCCATCGATTCCCCCATGAATAACAATCTTCCATCTGATTAGTTTATGGTATCCATCTATATGCCATAAAGCGTTTGGTGAATGAACGGTGTAAACGCGACGATGTAGAACTGTCGCAAAGCGTAACACAACTCCATTTGGATCCACCCGTCGTAAGGATGCTCTCACCCGTTCTCGTTGCACCAAAATACCTACACTTCTTAAACGACCTGTAATAGACTTTTCACCACACCTTGGATTATATCGAGTCACCTGAGAAACAAGGAAGTCAAGCTGCTCGTCACTGATCATACTGTAGCTTCTTAAACTGATGTTTAAGTGTTGCAACCGTCTTTCTACGGTGCGAGTACTGCATCGAAACATACGTGCTAAGTCACGAAGGTGAAAGCCAGTCTCAACAAGAAATCTCAGCTTTTCTTCTTCTATTGATATCTTAAGTCGCCTTTCGACATTCAGTGAGCGATACTTCTGTTCTAGCTTGCCTTCGATACATCTCACAAGACGATGAAGTGACCCTATGAACTCGGATGCACAACCTAATACGTCCTCTAAAGCCACGGTTAGCCTGAGCAACGCTTCGCACAAGGCCAAACGATCTTCCAAGCTTTCCACATCATCACCATCATTGTTTGAATCTACATAGCACAATATCCTTGCTGCAACTTGTAGGAAACTGTCCTGAATGATATCCATACAGAACGCGTGTGGCTTCTAGTGACGTCACAATAAACAGCGCGTCATTTAGAGATTTGGTATTGTATACTTGCATCATGGATTTCCATGGCCAATCATTGATAATTGCTTTGTATTTCTTCCATGACGCAGCAAGTTAGTCATAGGCAACACTTTTCTCCAAGACCAGCCAATAAGAGAGCCTCTTTCCGTTTAGGAACAATACAGCTTGTGTGGTGCGCAAGACTAGCAAAACGGTGACGCCAGCAGGAATTTAAACATAGTGAGCTTTACAAACGTTGTCCTACCTGCCTAGTTAATGTTCAGCAAACTGGTCAACAGCTTATGCAAGATAAAGCTGGGGTGCACATGAGGACAGCAGGAGACTGGCTTCCTGCCTACAGAGCGAGATAATTGCTTGGCAAGCTTCTCCAGTCCTAGCCTGCTGTACTCTGCACATGGTTCAAGCTTTAACTAACGAAATTGCTTTGCATTTTATTTAAGCCCTTAATATTATATTGGATCGGATTACATTATATGAACACCAGGTCGAGTGAACGAACCCAGAGAATAGGAATATGATAATTTACAGTTTAAAAGATCATTAGAGTATTCATTTCTCCCTGCTCCATTAGAAAAAAGTGTCAGTAGACTAAAGTTTAATCTGTTTTGAGAAATCATGGTCATGACGGGTATCCAGACCCAGTAAACAATTCACAATCACCAGTACATAGAGTTGAAAGTGTTAGCAGAATCAACAACAATCACAAGTAGATAAAGGGTTGATCAGCATGATGCTTGCAAGATTTAGCAGAATCCAAAGCCATCGTTTCCTTTAATGCCTAATACCATACCTTCCTTGAAATGTGCATAGTTAGCACCATAGCAGGTAGGGACACGTAACTGCAACAAGCAAGTTGTAGCAGTAGGAAATTTTAATTCTTTATCGTGGAGGAATGAAATAGTAGGAGAGTTTCCAAACCCCTGAGGAGGTATAGTAGAACTTCCTGTGAAAAAACTTAGAAAATCTCCAAGTGTGCACTTATAACCAGCTTCAACCTCAATCCCCTCTGTTAAAAAAAAGCCACTGAATTGGATTAACTATTAGACATTCATTGACAGACTACCTTCACATTCGTCAAGAAATCCATCAAGATGTACATAAGCCTGATCTTCACCACTGTCATTTTCATCTGAAAACTGTATTTTCCACAATGCTCTGATGTCATCTAAAAAAAAAAGTTACATTGTATAAAAATTTTGATTTCTAGGTCATTACCTGCTTTCAAGTCACGATCACAAGAAACAAAAAACTCTCGAAGTTGCGATGAATATTGTTTAAGCATTGTATGAACACCACTTGCTTCTAAACCCTCCACAAATTGGTCCATAGCAGCCTTCACCTTTAATAGGCAATGGTAGTCCGTCATGTACAGAAGTATGACCTCTTTGGATTTAAAGCTCATCATTGAAATGGCCTGATGAAAACCACTTTCCTGCAGTGCACCATATGACTCCTGTTGATAAAGGAAAACTGCTCGGAGCTCATCAGCATCATTAGCCATTTTAACCTTAAAAAGAAAGGCACATGATAAATTATAAATCAGTATATTATCGACACTGTACCTTCTGAACTACTTCCATCAGGTGTGGTTCGGGCATGTCACACACATCCACAACAATGGAAGTGCACTTGCCAGAAACAAGATACTCGTAAACACTGCTGTGAAGGAAAGGAAGCCCACAGCCTCCTTGGGCAATAGACATTCCCACATAAACACCGAAGTGGTAGAACTCGCGCTGCTGTAGGTATATGAACATTAATTACGTTAATGAGAAAAAATATATAAATAACCAACATACCTGAAGGGCAGCAATGTTGTTGTTAAAAAATTTCTTCCTATCCCCTCTCAGCAATGTTTGAGCAGCCTGGCATGACAAAAGTCTAAAGAATTCACGCCGAGGGCCCCCTGTATCAACTGCAGCTTCCCGTACAAAAGATATCTATGAAAAATGGAAAACTGAATATGATTTTATGCATATCCAAAAACACTGAAACCTTTAATAAACAACTACTCTTGAATTTCTTTTTTTTTGCCTCACGAACTGCATCTATCCACACATCACTCCGCCGAACAATTAATCTCAAAGGTGACAGCTCATTAACACCCCTCCACAGATGAGCAACAACATCATGAACAGTACTACAGAATAAATTGCATGATTAATTGAAACAATAATAAATACATTAACTTACCATTCCAAGTGTGGAAAAGGTGTGTTCAAAGAAGATTGAATCATATATTTACTGCTCCCAGACCTGCTATTCAGAGGCAAATCAGTTAGCAAATCTGCAAACAGCTAACCATTAATACCTTTCACAATGGTCATCACTTTGGTCACCATATGTAGGCTGTACAGTCCTGCTGCTCCCTGGCCTTGAGCCAATCTTCTGTTCCTTACTGCTCCCTGACCTGTCAGTATGACACAAAATCAGTTAGCTAAAAACAAACAGCTAGTCATTAATACCTTTCACATTCGACATCACTTTGGTCACCATATGTAGGTTGTACAGTCCTGCTGCTCCCTGGCCTTGAGCCAATCTTCTGTTCCCTACTGCTCCCTGACCTGCTGGTCAGAGAGAGACAAAGTTAGCAAATCTGCAAACAGCTAACCATTAATACCTTTCACAATGGTCATCACTTTGGTCACCATATGTAGGTTGTACAGTCCTGCTGCTCCCTGGCCTTGAGCCAATCTTAAGTTCCCTCCTGCTCCCCGACCTGTCAGTATGACACAAAATCAGTTAGCTAAAAACAAACAGCTAGTCATTAATACCTTTCACATTCGTCATCACTTTGGTCACCATATGTAGGCTGTACAGTCCTGCTGCTCCCTGGCCTTGAGCCAATCTTCTGTTCCTTACTGCTCCCTGACCTGTCAGTACGACACAAAATTAGTTAGCTAAAGGCAAACAGCTAGCCATTAATACCTTTCACATTCGACATCACTTTGGTCACCATATGTAGGTTGTACAGTCCTGCTGCTCCCTGGTCTTGAGCCAATCTTAAGTTCCCTACTGCTCCCTGACCTGTCAGTATGACACAAAATCAGTTAGCTAAAAACAAACAGCTAGTCATTAATACCTTTCACATTCGTCATCACTTTGGTCACCATATGTAGGCTGTACAGTCCTGCTGCTCCCTGGCCTTGAGCCAATCTTCTGTTCCTTACTGCTCCCTGACCTGTCAGTACGACACAAAATTAGTTAGCTAAAGGCAAACAGCTAGCCATTAATACCTTTCACATTCGACATCACTTTGGTCACCATATGTAGGTTGTACAGTCCTGCTGCTCCCTGGCCTTGAGCCAATCTTAAGTTCCCTACTGCTCCCTGACCTGTCAGTATGACACAAAATCAGTTAGCTAAAAACAAACAGCTAGTCATTAATACCTTTCACATTCGTCATCACTTTGGTCACCATATGTAGGCTGTACAGTCCTGCTGCTCCCTGGCCTTGAGCCAATCTTAAGTTCCCTACTGCTCCCCGACCTGTCAGTATGACACAAAATCAGTTAGCTAAAAACAAACAGCTAGTCATTAATACCTTTCACATTCGTCATCACTTTGGTCACCATATGTAGGCTGTACAGTCCTGCTGCTCCCTGGCCTAGAGCCAATCTTCTGTTCCTTACTGCTCCCTGACCTGTCAGTATGATACAAAATTAGTCAGCTAAAGGCAAACAGCTAGTCATTAATACCTTTCACATTCGACATCACTTTGGTCACCATATAGAGGTTGTACAGTCCTGCTGCTCCCTGGCCTTGAGCCAATTCTAAGTTCCCTACTGCTCTCTGACCTGTCAGTATGACACAAAATCAGTTAGCTAAAAACAAACAGCTAGTCATTAATACCTTTCACATTCGTCATCACTTTGGTCACCATATGTAGGTTGTACAGTCCTGCTGCTCCCTGGCCTTGAGCCAATCTTCTGTTCCCTACTGCTCCCTGACCTGCTGGTCAGAGAGAGACAAAGTTAGCAAATCTGCAAACTGCTAACCATTAATACCTTTCACATTCGTCATCACTATGGTCACCATATGTAGGCTGTACAGTCCTGCTGCTCCCTGGCCTTGAGCCAATCTTCTGTTCCTTACTGCTCCCTGACCTGTCAGTACGATACAAAATTAGTTAGCTAAAGGCAAACAGCTAGCCATTAATACCTTTCACATTCGTCATCACTTCGGTCATCATATGTTGGTTGTACAGTCCTGCTGCTCCCTGGCCTTGAGCTAACCTTCTGTTGAACCCTACTGCTCCCTGACCTGCTGGTCAAAGAGAGACAAAGTTAGCAAATCTGCAAACAGCTAACCATTAATACCTTTCACATTCGTCATCACTTTGGTCAGTCCTTGAGCCAATCTTCTGTTCCTTACTGCTGCTCCCTGAAATTGTTACTAGCTCCCTATTAAAACCAAACGAAATGCAAATTACTGCCACTGCAGTGCTTACATTGAAAAAGTACAAAACCAAGCAATATTTGATGCAATGTTGTCTAACAGTTTAGAATAGCATCATTCTCTGCTTGTACTGTATACCTTTACAGTGACCCCACTAGATTCCTGTTATCTGGCAGCAAAAAGCAAAACTAAAACACAATACCTTTCACACTGCTCAATATGATGACAAAGCTCATCAATTGGAAAGCTGCAACCACAAGTCAAACATGTTTCCATCATCTGGAATGGAATAATATAGTGTTAAAATCAACAGCAATATGCAAATAACCTCTTACTCCATGCGGTATGGTGGTTGAAGATAAATTCAAGTCTCGTTGTAATGGAACTATGTATGTACGCTTGCATCCACAACGCTCTTTAAGGACAGCAGGCGATGACAGCACAAAAGATGTAAGTGGTTGTAGCTCCAAACTATTTGGCTTACAAACGCACAGTTCAAATCCTCCAGCATCACACAGTTTTGGATAGCTACTAAGCAGTATATCCTTAAACTGCCCAGCACCAATGCTCAACTTAGGAAAGTCAATAGACTTCTCTCCGAGGCCAGCCAATAATAAAGCATCCTTTTCACTGTCCTTTGTGGGAACTATGTATTGTCTACGCTTTGCAAGACAGACAAAACGATGTCGCCACTCGGGACGTTGTCTACTGATTGTTTTGAGCTTTTTAAACCCTGCAACATCCTCTCGTGCTGATGCCTTTCTTTTAAAACCTCCTCTAGCTCTACCTATGGCTAGCGCCTCGTTCATTCTATTTAAGGCTGCTGTAGCATCACTGCTTGTATCCCCCAACTGACCACCACCTTACAAAAGAAAACATTTTGAACTTTAAATACACTTGAATCAATATGCACAAACAATTGAATACTAGTATTAAAAGTTCTAGCGTGCCTTGGAGAAGACAAAGCAATCCTTTGCACAACCTAATAAATCATGCATATGCAATAGCCTAGGTCAGCCTGACCTTCTAATACAACACAAACTAAATCCTCCACGTTGGCATCATGATTACAATATGTAAACTTGCAACTGCAGCGTTCTTTAAAAACAACTGTTAATGAGAGCAATAAGAATGAAAACAGCTTGAACTATTTGGCAAGAACCACTTATCATTCAATTAATCAAATGTTGGAGTTACTGTTCCTGTTCTTGTATAAACTCCATACACAACCATACATAAACCGTGTATGTTTTATGAATGCTACTTGAATCCAATGGCTAAAGTACATTTATGTCATCATACATTAACCCTATTGACTTTGAGAGTTCATTCTCCTTTCCAATTATGAGAAATGTTTATTGATAACATCATCAATATGCAACTTGCCAGATACAGTTAAAGCATCATGACATAGTGCAAAGCATACAAATCCAACAGGTTGTCAAGGTTCTGTTGCAAAGCATGAAACAACTCCATTTGGATCCACCCATCGTAAGGATGCTCTCAGCAGTTCCTGTTGCGCCAAATTACCCCTAACCCTTAGCAGTTATAAAAAGAGTTCCATAACCATAAATTCACAGATTCCAAAGCCATTGACTGACAATCACAAGTAGAACAAGGGTACTAAAGCTGGTCAGCATAATGCTTCCAAGGTATAGCAGAATCCAAAGCCATCGTTTCCTTTAATGCCTAATACCATACCTTCCTTGAAATGTGCATAGTTAGCACCATAGCTTGTATGGACACGTAACTGAAACAAGCAAGTTGTTGCCTTATAAAAGAATTTTAAAATACTTTTGCATAAGAGAAAAATATGAATAAAACATTGAATACACATCTTCTACAAGTCTTTGTACAGTATATCCACACATGTACTAAGTCATAAAGTGTAAGAAATTTAGCTTGTCATGTAATCCCTTTCTACATGCAGCGAGTAATATTAGCGTGCCTCGGAGTAGACAAAGCATTCCTTTGCACAAACGAATAAAGCCCAAAATGCTTAACACTCGTACTGCAGAAGACAAATATAAATGCCAAATAATTGTGCTCACGTAAATGTGACAGGCATTTACATATACCCAGCAGGATGATTAAATGGTAAACACCTGTTTCCACTCAAAGCGAAGCGTTCATTACAGCTGTGTTGTTTAAAATAAAAAGTCCAGACAACTGCATGCCATTCGCCATGTTGCAAACTTATACCTGTCGGCCGTATTTGAATAGTAGGCCTAACTCCATTTGTAGCCCACAGTAGGTGCTCGCTTATAAGTGTCTTAAAAGCGATAAAAACATATGACAAAGAGTAGACATGTCAAAACTGATCAAGCAACACTTAAATGAACTTGCAGGTACTTAGAAAGCTAGTTCTGACAGTAACAGAGACTTCTCCCATGTAAGCGTATGAAACGGCACGAAAACAAAGATTTGCAAAGTGCATGGAACCATAGATAATAGAGTAGGGGATTGGAAACACTAGCAATTAACGCCTTATCTCACGGGCAATGCGAGTAAAACCACGAAACCATGTAAGTGCTGGTACTGTCAAAGCAGGCTGAACACTCAATGACTTTAAAATTATTGTTTCATGCATTTAAACAAATCATAATGTCAAAGCACATAAGAACAAGACACATAAGAACAAAAAATTTAATGGAATCAGATCTGTTTTCGAAGCGGTTTAGCTTTTTGTAGAGTCTTTTTCGTAGCTCCTTTATACCGTTCTATCCATGCACTGGCCAATGAAACCCCCCTCACCGTAACCCACAGCTCTACAATCATAGTCATCAACTTTGCAGCCACTTCATCATCCCATGTTGCTGCTATCAAGGACCAGTGAAACAAAACATCCTCACTCTGCTGTAGTTCAGATCTTACTACACCTAGTTCCTGTCCGGCATGAATATGACTGCGGACCTCATACTCAAGTGCAACAAAAAAGTCAAATAGGTTGTTGATCACTAGAAACCTCTAGTCTACACAGAATCAGTGGTAGATGAGAAGATATAACCCACGGGAGTGACACTGTAAGCGTGGACACACGGGATGTAAGTTGCTGAAGAGATCTGACATGGCTGTTGACAAATGTGGAAAGGGGCAACGACACAGTGAGATGTGGGTCATCAGCAGGTTGTTCTTCCGAGTACAAAGAAAGAGGACCAACACAAGGTGACATATAGAGCCCAGTAGAAGCTTGCACAGTAACAAGGGAACGTGGGATGGAGACCATGAGTGTCACAGGCTTTCTCTTTTGCTGGTCTGTATATTATTTAACTCTTCCAAGTCGAAACTTTGACCCACCCATGCCTGATCTCTGCTGAAACAAAAGAAATTTGTATTGGAATATGCATAGGTATTGAACTAGTCCTATTTTATCTCTGACCTAACAAAATCAAGTTTTAGGTGTCACTTTCAAACGCGCGTATAGTAACCACGCAACGCACTTGGGGCTATCCCTGTGTACCAAGCCACAGTTCAGGGCTAGTAGTATTGGAAAAAGCATATGAAGGAAAGTCTTGTCGTGCAACCGACCGTCGAAACATCCCGGGCAAACAAATCGGTTAAAAATATCCTACTCGAGCAAGGATTAGTTTTAAAGCTTAAAACTTTCATCAAACCACAATACTACATCCGTAAGATACTTATAGCGTAAAGAATAGGCTAAAGCTTTACCAGATACTGAGCGGTTACCCGGGCAAAAAAAAATTCTTTCTTTCACTACTTTCAAGCGAAAAACTAACGGATATAAATTAGGCTACCGCAATTAGAATTCATACATCAAAACAGAATTTATAGAACTATTCGTTGGCTGCATACTTGTAACATTTAGGCTTACTTTCTAAGAGATTCCAACGAAAATCAGACCTTCTCCAAAAAAAATCCACCCCTTTTCACACTTTTAGAGGTGTGATTACCACTACCTCGGATGTCCCGCACATAAGGTATAGCTCACGTGATGTGTTTCCAATCCCCTACTCTATTATCTATGATGGAACACACGGGTAGTGTTAAAAAGGTGCAGTCGGCGAAGCTGGGGCATTTACCTCCATGTGTTGACAAAATAGGCAATACAGAGCAGAGTGTTCTAACGAAAACGTTGCAAACGCGAAAACAATTACTATGCTAAATTCCTTCAGCATACGTCATGTTATGAATAATTAATGAGCAACAGTTCGAGGGTACATGTAAATGTTGACCTCTGCGGTATCATGCAGATGGAGGCCCAAAAAGAACGCCGAATGCAGATTACCCAGCACCCCACTGTTAAATCAATACATGTAGACCTTTTGCGGTGACATCCCGGGAGCATTCGAAATATTGCCGTCATTGTTTACTGGGGGATAAATTGTGGTTTTATTTTGAACGTCATCTAATATGCGTAACGAATGCAGATTTCCAGGACCGCGAAGCCGTTCTCCAACTAAGCCTTACAGTGGCGTAGGAACTAACAAGGCCCAACTCAAACCAGGCACACAGCCTCGAACGCGCTATTTGAGCTATTGAACCTACCATCCCTAAAGGCTAAACCTAACTAACTAGACCCAGCTCGAACCGTGCACACAGCCTGGAATGCGCTACCCGTGTGGAATAGGTTATAAATTACATGTGTTAATTACTTGCTCATTGATTTGAAGTGGGTGGGGTAAACTAGGGAAGACCCCTCTGCTGTCTAATTGGAGGAGGGGGGGGGGGGGGGGGGGTTAAACTATGAAACAACTTAATATTGTCTAGCAAAAGGTTTCCCGTTCAGGAAGGAAAAGGAGGGTTGATTCTAACCTGGTAAACCTTCAAGTCCGCACCGTTCAACATCAAGTGTGGAAAGAAGCTGGATCGCGGCTGCAGCTTGCTGCAATTTTCCTGGGCTCAACGCGCGCGCACTCATTTCTCCATTTCACAGCACGTGCATGCTCCTAAAGCGAGTACGCATGCGCGAATAGACATGAACTCGCCCCTCCCCTATGTAAACCGTTCTGCGAAATACACGTAGTACGATACATCTCAATTATAAAGACAAAGAAATGAATAAAATAATACCTAGACGCTCATTAACAATTTCTGGCCAATTTTGCTAACGTACGTTACATTCTCCGCGCACGCGTCCTCAGAAATGTATGGAGTACACTCAGTACAGTCCATTTCTGTTCAGCAAAAATCAGGAAAAGACAAAAATGAAACAAGCCCAAGCTATAGATTTTTGTGAAGGACATCATTCACTACACTTTACTTGTAAAGCAAAACAAAATCAGGGTCTATCTGTCGATCCATGCCCCTAGAACAAAACATCCCCTCCTCCCCATCATGTGTGTGTGTGTCATGTAACGATGTATGTATACATATGTGTGTATGTATGTGTGTGTTTGGAAACAGATTGTAAAGCAAGAAGACATATGAAAGTGGAAAGTGCGAGATGGCAAGTGGGGAGAGCAAGATAAGTAATTGAAGGACTAGAAAGTAGGAAAGGAGAAATGGCAAAGTAAAAGCAGGGGGGCTGAAAATGCATAGTTTTGAAGAGTATAGCAATAAATGCAAGTGGATGCAATGTAAGAGAAGCATCCACTTGCATCCACTTGCATTCATTTGTACCTTCTATTGTGGCATTGTTAGAACAAAAAAACAGTTAAAAAAGTATGCACATATGGTTGGAATAGGGCATTATCAATTATGATAGAGGAGAGGTAAATTTTTTACTCTCCCCAATTGGTGAAGGAAATGCAAATTTAAACCTGCCTTGAATCTTTGTGTTTTTCAACCAATTCACTGCACTGAATTCTAGTGCAGTATCACTATCATGATATAATACTGACTCAACTTGACCTGAAACCTTTCTTTTAAAGGTTACCATACAGCTTCATGATAGCGAAACCACTGCTTGCTCGGCTACATGCATGGTTTTACCCATCACTAAGATGCATTCCATTCCAGTCCAGGGAAGGACAAAGTATTTTGTGATGGAGGGTGGCTCATACTTTGAACCACTGTTGTTTGTTTTTTTTTTCTTTTTCTGTAGCTTAATGTCAATGAATTTCATTATCCATGCAAAAAGGTAATATGGATTAATACATTTATACTGTAAACAATTGAATTAATCTTTGCCACAGAGAGCATTATTAATGTAATGCCTATCAGAGCAAAACCAGAATTTAAAATCAAATTGATAATGCCATATTCTAGCCATATGCAGACATTTTTATGTACTGTTTGTTTTTCAACAATGCCGCAATGAAATTAAAAATGAAATCATTTACCGCATTACAGAGTACATTTTTTGGTTATGGTGGGTTCAGTAGTGCTTGGCAGTTGCATGGTAGGAGACACAGTGCCAACTATATCAATGTCAGGTTTTGTCAATTAATTATATAGACCATTGAATACTGTAACATTTTACCTTTGGCATGTTATTAACGGCATAAGCTAATTGATGTTGAATTAAAGCAAAGCAGCGTTCAAAAAACCACAATGGATTTTCGAGAGTCAAATTAGATAGTATTTGGCATCTCAATTAACTCATCATGGATAGATTAAGTATTCGAATTGTTATGTTTTCAGTTCTATAATGCATTCCAATTCTTACGTTTCTCATGAGCCACATTTCTTCTTGCTTTACAATCTGTTTCCCAACACACACACACATACACATACACATATGTATACATACATATATATACATATATACATATATACATACATCGTTACATGACACACACACACATGATGGGGAGGAGGGGATGTTTTGTTCTAGGGCATGGAAGCAAAAAAAAATCAGCGCATGGATCGACAGATAGACCCTGATTTTTTTTGCTTTACAAGCAATTAGAATATTAGGTTGTTTTTAACTCACCCCTTCCCCCCCCCCCCCTCCACACCCAATTAGATAGCAGTGGGTTATATTTAACCCCCCCCCCCCCCCCCCTCCAACCTCCGTATACGTTCGTATCAAATTAATAATCAATTAACAACAATTCTTGCATAGTGTAGCGCGTTCGACCTAGTGCATATTATAAAAGAATACGCTAGCTGAATGCTTTGGGGGTGCTTAGGCCCCCCCTGATTACGGCCTTGGTTAGTATATCACTTATAGACACAGCATGATTTACATTGCAGATCCAGGTTAGGGTGGACATGTTTACTTCACATTCAATTTTATAGTTTGTATGCTTCCCCATGACCCTTTTTTACTGCTATCTGCCTACTGTTACACTCCCTTTTCATCTTCGTTCTTCAATTTCACTGTCACGGATCACGGATTCTCAGCTGCTTGCGTGCAGGAGTACGGTACCGCGAAAAATATCAAGCATCACGTGATATGCATCCGCGCTTGAAATGGCCTCATAAAGGACACTATATTTTTCAAAAAAGGCGGAGGTTTAAAACCTTGTTACTAGCAATAAAAGTGCTACTAAAACACTTGATAGGAAAATGTTGGGTCCTGCTTGATGATGGCGTGCATGCATCATGTTATAACATGAAAAAGTAAGAACTTTTTATAATGAATTTTACATTTTTCACACTGTTTTGTTGACACGTATCAAAATGGAAGCTTAGTACTACACTGTTTCTACCAAACAGTACATTAATTCCCCACCCAGCAAGCGCGCTGTGAACTAACCCAGCCCGAACATGCTTCCCATTGACTGTATGCGGCACAAGCAGTACGCAAAGTGATATAGTTCAGAAGAGTCTCTTCAAAATAAAGCCTTTTAAGCCGTGCTCAGTTAAGAGCGAGAGAGCTCAGTACTCCGCCTAACCTGTAGAAGTGCTTTAGACAGCTTGTACTAAAAAGCCTAATTATACTAAGAACATGAGAATTAGAGAGTTCAAAGTCTTTGATAGTAGAAAGCTTGGCGAATCAGAAACTACATCTTGGTGTGAAGTACTGTGCTTCTATCCTAGCCAAAAAAAAAAAAGGATCATAATGCGCAAACTCGTGCAATAAAACGCGGGTGCCAAGTCTTAAGTGCGTTGAGTTGTATCGAGTAGACTGGGAGGGTCCAACACCATCAAATGATGAGCATGCAGTCAATGTGGACGAATTGCCGATGTTATTGACCAGTGACCAGAAAGCTGATCTAGACATTGAAATAAGCCACTTGCCTTCAATAACAGGTGTGAACATGCAGGAGTGCTTGATTGCTCACACAGCAAAAGAACGCGTCGAATCAATTCTTGATTTTCAATTGATTTGCCACTTACATTCTGGTACAAAATGTTTACATACCTGGTACAAACTGTTAACAATATGTACCAGAATGTAAGTGGAAAATCAATCGAAAATCAAGAATTGATTCTACGAGTTTTTTTGCTGTGTCATTATATGGCTGCTAAGCTCTTTATTCGCACTGTTCACCATGCATATGACTGAATTCTGTATATATTGTTCACCATGACTGAATTGTAGGTTTGATTTGCGCATGGCTTGTATATGTACCTTGTAAATGCACCAGCATTTAAAAAACACACGTAAGTACAGACAAACCCGAAAGAGCTAGCTTGCTACGTTCAGCAAGTGATCCTCCCACACGCACACACACACACACACACACACACACACACATGTACATGCAAACATACGCACGCACACATTTGTGACAAACTTCAACGCATACACATGTATCGGGTGTCACTAGTCCGCCTCTCCTCAGTACTCCACATGCACATGCACAGATACAGTTTGGAGATTCTCCAAATTGTTTATATTCCAGAACCCTTATCAGAAAGTTCAGTGAACCACGTCTTGGCACAAACCAGATCTCTCAACTCTATTGCCACTCTTCGTGCCTGTGCAACTCCGAACAAACGCCACTTCTGGTTCTTGCATGCACATACTTCTTTATAGTCTGTGATGTTCAATCAGTTCATTGAAGTGAAATAGTTAGCAAACCTTATGCATGCAATATCTTGTATATCTTAGTACACGTCAGCTCTCTTGTCTGAGCTATCATAAACATGCACTTCGCGTTCTTGAACATTGATGTCAACACACACCCAAAGCGTGCATTCAACACGCTGATAGTAAGCATATGCGTAATAACCATCGCATGTAGCCTGCTGCACGTGCTTCTGTTTAGTCTCGAGAGGAAAAGAACCGTTGCAGTCTTTGCCGATCTAAAGTAGTGATCCTCACACAGTGACACACACACACACACACACACACACACACACACACACGCACGCACACACGCACGCACACACGCACGCACACAACGTGCACACAACACGCACGCACACACAGACAGACAACGCATACACATGTATCGGGTTGTCATTAGTCCGCCTATATACTGAGACAGCCTCACCTAATAACTCCACCCCTCATTTCCTTTCTCCGCCCCCAAAACATAGCTGTAGGGAAAAAAAAAAAAAAAAAAATCCGACACACAGTTGCAATGTTTTTTTTTTTTTTTTTTTTTTTTGGTTGTTTTTTTTTCCACCATGGCGGCAACGGCGTTCCATAGGCGGCAACGGCGTTCCATACGAATCCTGGTGAGGTCAATTTCTTTCCCTTCATCCTTTTTTTTTTCTTCTTAGCAGGGAGTGCCATTCTATCGAAGGATGTTGTCTGTATTGTAAACTTGTAGTATTAACTTTTATTCGTGGTATTTTTTTTTTTAGCTTGCATGGCAGTCAATAATATACGGGCAGCTGTTACGCAATAGGCACGCAATACTTACGTTTAGCAGCTGTTACGCATTGTTATTAGTTTTCAGTTAGGCGTTATGATTATCGTTGGAAAATACAATTTGGCCTGAGTTGCCTGACGTAGAGTGCAACTGCTTCAAACGGGATATATACTGTAAGCAAAGCTGCAACGAGCAAACTAGTAATGATTATGATTTTATGTTATTAACATTAGACGTGTCCTATCTTTTTTTCTTTTGCTGATTGAATCATTTCATAAACAATTTGTAGTATCTCATCCCACCATTACAGGGTCTGTGTACTACTATGCACTTCTTCAACTGCCCATTTGGTGGATATGTCATGTGACTACACTATTCTGGAAAGTAAAGTTTCCATTTCATGCAAAAAGATTAGAAAGAAGCAGGATAATCCACCTGCTGGTTGTGCTGCTTGCACTCTTTGTGCCTACCATTCCTGTCATTGCTAGCTTTTCAACAGGCGGTTTTGTCTCCAGCAATAATCCTCCTATTCTTTGTGTGTCTAGAAGCAGAGGTGCTGCTTACTATACCCTTGCCCTTCCTATCAGCATTATTATTGCTACTGGTACATTGCTATTGGTCACGGTTCTCATCACAGTTATCAAGGTAAGTTCATTTGTCATTGCTAACAATACTCTTAGCTATTCTTCACATTAGCATCATAGCACTACTACTGGAGGTCAATTATCCAAAACTGGAATCCATTTTGGTTCTGCAGAAAGAAAGCTACTGATTCTCTTCAGCTACTACGTTGTACTTGGATCAGAAGCTCTTTTAGCATTTTCCCTAAATGCTAAATCAATTGGTGCATATGTTTCAGCTGTTTTGAAGTACTTTGCATGTGAAGCAGCTGGAAGTGATTCAAATCGAGATTGTGAAAGTGAAAAGAAAGCTTATCAATCTCTGAATAATCTAGCTATTTCTGTTGTAGCCTACATTCTATTGGGTTTTCTTCCAGCAGTAAGTCTTCTCTATGTTATACAGTTTAGAGAGCTGACACGATATTGCTGTCACATGCTTAATGCCTCAAAGGTCACCACTGTTCATGGCAAGCATAATGAATAAAAACTTTATGAACTTTACATTGTGTATACATTGTTATAGGCATATTTTTTCGAGTGGCTTTACTTTTACAATAAAGCATGCAATTGAAAGCAAACATTAAACCAAGCACACACACACACCCACACACACAATAATACTCCCTTGTCTTAACCCCATAAAACTGGCCAGCACAGGAATTAAAGGAAGTGTCCATGTTCCTTAGGTGAAGGCTGCATTACTGCTTAAAGGTGCTGCAGAAGGTAGTTGTAAATTTAGGCATCACCTTGTAGCTATGAGTTGGTGGTAGGTATAGCATTCTCAGATATACCCTGACTGGATGAAAACAAAAACCTGGCGTTTTGTCGCAGTTTATGTATTTCCTGTTCTCCACCAAGTAGTTACAGTACCTGCTGCCATAGCAAACTGTTTGAGTGTATGGAGCAGATGCGTCACACAGATAGTGCCCCAAATCTAAGAGGTTTTCATTCTTCTATGGGACAATCTGTGATGCTGTCAGGATGTTTCCCATCAGAGAGAGGTCTAGAACTGTGGGTTCTTGCCTGGTTTGTGAGGAGTGGTCATGGTGTTTGGGTGATATCATTAAGAGTGGCATGATGATAGTGATTGACCATGCTGCAATGCCAGCTGAGACAGTCATGTCATCTTGTGACCACCATGCTAGCAATGGTTGTGGACCATACAAGGCTCCTCTAAGGTAAAGACCAACTGCCACCTCACTACCCTTAGACCAAATAATGAAATAAAATACACACACACATACATACATACATACATACATACATACATAATAATAATAATAATAATAATATTCCATCGCAACTGTACATATACATGTCTTACACGCATACAATACAGTCACGTTTGGGGAGAAGAAACAGTGGGGGACACAAATATAGTTGTAACGTCCACGCAAGACACCAACACAACACCATATACTACACTGTTCGAAACTTGGGCTTTATTTGCTCAGTGGAGCCACGGTGAGCGCGTCCGTTCATATTTTCAAACCAACAATCGTTCAATCTTCTATTTCATCTCCAAACAGCCTTCACACACACACAAGGACACAAACTTTCTCGTTTTATGAGACGTAGCAATGTTGCCGGTCAGTGGTTCGGTTGACGCGATGGAAGAAAAAAAAACGTGTAGCTCCAGATAGAGCACACCACTCAGGAACTGTCTTCTCGAGAAGAGCCGAATAGATCTCAGATGGTAGCGGCATGACGGGGCCAGCGAACAAACCACTTTACACGTGGTAGCGTAGTAATAGGAACAGGGGCAAGGGAGAGAATCCAATGCCATGAGCCGACCATCTACGTGCCACGCGAATGTACATGTACATCCATACATACATACATACATACATACATACATACATACATACATACATACATACATACATACATACATACATACATACATACATACATACATACATACATCCATACATACATACATACATACACACACACATACATACATACATACATACATACATACATACATACATACATACATACATACATACATACATACATACATACATACATACATACATTCATACATACATACATGCATACATACTAATAATAATAATAATAATAATAATAATAATAATCCATTGCTGGTATAATTAGAGTGCGACAGCAGTGCCCGTGTACATCAAGTTCCATCTACCGCTCTTGGACAACGCTATTACTTCTACGATTGGTACGTGTAGGCTGGCCACCTCACAGTACTTGCCATCTTTGGCTGAAGCCGTGATGTACGCGCGAGGTGCGCTCTCATTGGAGGACGTCCTTCCAGATGGCTGTATATTGCGATCGGGTGACAGGGCTGAGGAGTTGACCTCGGGAGTGGCCACGAAAAGAGAGGAATCTCCTCTGCGGATTAGGGCCACGCAAGAGGAACAGTACCCCAAGGCTGTCTCAGAAGACCACGTGGATCTCTTGTCAAAAAACCACCGACGTCGGACGGGACTAGACCTGACGCATTGTCTGGGCATCTGGTGAAGGACGGCTTCTTTTTGAGTGTGTGCGTATCTTCGTGTGTAATATAAATAATAATAATAATATTCCATCGCAACTGTATGTATACATGTCATACACGGATGCAATACAGTCACGTTTGGGGAGAAGAAACAGTGGGGGACACAAAAATAGCTGTAACGTCCACGCAAGACTCGAACACAACACCATATACTACGCCGTTCGAAACTTGGGCTTTAATTGCTCAGTGGAGCCACGGTGAGCGCATCCGTTGATATTTTCAAACCAACAATTGTTCAATCTTCTATTTCAACTCCAACAGCCTTCACACACACACTAGGACACAAACTTTCTCATTTTATGAGACGTAGCAATGTTTCTGGTCAATGGTTGGTTGACGAGATGGAAAAAAAAAGTAAAGCTCCAGACAGAGCGCACCACTCAGGAACTGTCTTCTCGAGAAGAGCCGAATAGATCTCAGATGGTAGCAGCATGACGGGGCCAGCGAACAAACCACTTTACACGTGGCAGCGTAGTAATAGGAACGGGGGCAAGGGAGAGAATCCAATGCCATGAGCCGACCATCTACGTGCCACGCGAATGTACATACATACATATACATACATACATACATACATACATACATACATACATACATACATACATACATACTTACATACATACATATATACATACACATACATACTACATACATACATACATACATACTACATACATACATACATACATACATACATACATATACACATACATACATACATACATACATACATACATACATACATACATACATACATACATACATACATACATACATACATACATACATACATACATACTTACATACATACATATATACATACACATACATACTACATACATACATACATACATACTACATACATACATACATACATACATACATACATACATATACACATACATACATACATACATACATACATACATACATACATACATTCATACATATATACATACATACATACATACATACATACATATATACATACATACATACATACATACATACATACATACATACATACATACATACATACATACATACATACATACATACATACATACATACATACAACACATCAGTATATGCTCAGGACCTATACATACATGCATAAAGTTGTACTTGTTGGTGTCCGCCGCTCACGTTCATTTGGTAATCTATGAATTGGTTAATGGCCAGCTGCAGCTAAAAGTAGTTGGTAGCCATGACTCCTAACAGTCAGTCATACATGTAAATCATTGGCAAGATGGCTCATACATGTATTTGGACACATATCAGCTAGGGTTATGTGGAACATGAACTCGACCTTGCCTGGCTGCAACATTTATCCTTACATCTATCACTAAATACATTTGTATGCCTTGCTCTCTCCTATTTCCTCCCATACATACCTCATACCCTCCCCAGCCCATATGACAACACATTGGTGTAGCGTCGGCTGTGCACGACACCTGACATAAGAAAGCAAGGTTACTTACAGGTCCAGATGCTTGGGCACCTTAAGATCCATTCCTTTACCAGCCGATCCCAACATGGCTCAAAAAGTCAATCCGCAAAGGTTAACACAGCCCAAAATGGCTCAACATAGTCAACACACAAAGGTTGACATGGCCCAAAATGGCCAACACAGTCAACATGCAAAGGTTGACATGGCCCAAAATGGCCAACACAGTCAACACGCAAAGGTTGACATGGCCCAAAATGGCCAACACAGTCAACACGCAAAGGTTGACATGGCCCAAAATGGCCAACATAGTCAGCACGCAGAGGTTGACATGGCCCAAATGGCTCCACATAGTCAACACGCAAAGGTTGACATGGCCCAACATGGCTCAACACAATATATCAAAACACAAAGGCTGAAAGCTCAGCACACATAGCACAGAAGTATTATAACCATTAGTACATATACAACAATGTTGGGTATCTCCGCATGGAACAATACACCATGTTATCTGACCGCGGTGGGAGGGACATGAGTGCTTCCACAACTTTGCAAAACCCCGACCATTAGGGCATAACAGTGGCTAAAATGGGCCTCATTCCCAAGCAGACAGAACCAAAGTTCCCCCATATTTCAACATGTTTCAATACCCTGGGAACAAGGGCCAGAGATGGGCACCACCTGTTGAAGGCATCCACTGCCTCACTATCGCTGCAGGCATAGCAGGAGTTACAGTGTGGCAAATGTGCATTATGATGGTTAGCAACCTATCATCTGTGTGTGGGGACCCTGTTAATGTCCAACGTGGCTAACATATGAGGATTTATAAACCAATCCTCATCACCAATACGGCTTAAATAATCTGCAAACTGATTCTTTATTTATATTTATTTTGGAAATCTGTACTGGTTCCAGGTGAATCTGATGTCTAGAATCTTAACTGCTTCTATTGATTTTCCACTACTATTCACCAGCAATATGCAGACTACTTATTGGTTATTGGTGAACCAATGCACTCTTGTGCCCCCCTAACTTATTGGTGCCATCTCCCTAGCCACCCTCCATGTGGAACTGTGTTTAGACTCATGCTCTTCCAACAGTCCTGGACTACAAGCATACCATGCATTACTGTATAACGTCCCTATCCGGTATCACTAGCATCTGAAAATATAGTATGCAAACTGCAGGAGACCTTTCCAGATTGGTTGTCTATTATATGATCATGAATCAATGGACTTTGCCCAGATACCTAGTTCATTTTGGCCTTCTAGGGTTACGGCTAGCATATCACCCCATCTTTAACAATGTACATACAGGCCTCTAGTCATGAATCTTGTAATTGGGCCTAGGGTCAAACCCCTGGAAATAATCATGTCAATTATGCTGACCATTCCTGGCAGCAATGAGCTCCTGGGTCAAAGCAATTTGAGGCAGACTTTTAAGTGTGCTCAGTTTCTTTTCAGGCACTGTTATATTTCCCTATTCAGGGTCAACTTTGAAACCTAGCCATTAAAGCTGATGGGTTGGCATCCATATACATTTAGTATCCCTCACCCATGCAGTTACTAACCCTAGTATCATAGAGGGTAGCCGTACTTCCCTTAACATACCAATGGACATAACAATTTAGTGAACATATGTACACACGGTGCCCTGGGATAAACCAAAAGGTAATGCTGCCATCAACACACCCCAGGCTCTGCCTCAGAGTGTGCAGACAGTTAGTTAGTTGAGACAGGACCATGGTGTAGGTACAGAGATGCATGACGACCCATCCACCTTGCATAAGCATATCCGACACCCGGGGAGGGGCCCCTAACTCTACCTCTAGAACTTAATGCAACTATGCAATGTACCAGTTATAGTAGAATACCACCACAGTTTCACCTTTTTGTAAAATCAACAGCCTTGCTATAGATCACCTGTGCATTTGACCTTGAGAATCAACACCTCCAAACACCAGAGCATGTGACTTGTGATCAACACCTTCACCCTCACCACCTATGATGCCTGTCCTGCATATCACAACATGCATCACCTAATGATAAAGGATACGTTGCTGCTGCTGTGGGTACCCGTTTTGGGCATTCCCGCCTCCAGTGGCCGAACTCTCCATACTAGGTGACAGGCCCCCGGGGCTGCTCTAGAGAACGGTACCAGAGAAGAGTGTTCCTTGCCCCACCGTTGTAGGCGCTTGCCATCAGGGAGTTGCGTATCCATCCGCCCTGCCGTTGGTTGTGCAATACCTCGCTTCATACCGGCATCGCGCTCCCTCTTCCTCTTCGCTAACTTCCGTTCAGCCGCTTTTTCAGCCTTCTCTATACGCCTCTCATCGTCCAAATTGTCCGCGAGGTCGTCTTCGATGTATTCCTCCACGAAGGCCCAACCGGCCTCCGAACGATCCGCAAGCTTGATAAGCTTTTTTCTGCGGGAAAGAAGCTCCGCCATGCCTCCGGATATCAATTCTCTTGCGTGAGCTAGGGCCTCCTTCCTTGCTCCTTTTTCCACCAGCGAGATGCTCGACGCCGCCGCATGCAGCTGTTCGACGACGTCTTCACAAAAGCGAAACTGATTTTCGTTACTTTCCGGCGGAAGGAGAACGAATCGCGCTTGCTGCTTCTAGCCAATTTTTGGGCCGTTTCTTCTTGCCCAGCCCTCATTTCGTCTCTCTTGTGCTGCATCTCGTTCAGCATCAGGTTTGTCTTGGTGGCAAGTTCAGCGTCTGCGTGGCCGGCTCTTGGTGTAGTTCCTTCTTCTTCGTGCTCGCACATCTTCGTTGACGCAGGTAAAGTTTACAGGTAACCGGGAACTGTGACCTAGACTGACCAATCTTCCCGCTCCCAAGGCTAATATACCCTCCACCACGTGGCCAAGCTCACATGCCTCACACCTATGTCATGTGTACCCAATTGCAATCGGAGAGAGCATAGTTTCTGTCTAATTCACTACGTTCAAACGACATAAACGTTTATTTTACACAACACCAAGCATATTGCCAACTGCTGATATGAAGTGGTCAAGAAAGCAGGTGGAGCATGCAACTACACACCAAAAAAAGCTAGCATGTATCCCCCCACTAGCACACAAGCCACACCATAGGAATTCCCCTTGGACATGGATTTTAAGTGTACCCTCCCACAAGACAAATAAAATATGTTACATGTACTCCCTCCCCCCCACCCACTTAAAGTCACACTCCCCAGGACAGCAGTATGTGTCTCAGTCCACTACCACAACCCAGCCCCCAAGGGACATAAAAGTACAATGTGGCAATGACAATACATGTAAAGTACTGGATGAATTCAAAGGCACTGTGAAATTCTGATTCAAATATGATATTAAATTAGCCATAGAGATGTTTCTCAATATCCTTCACTGATGTTAACAAACGTGTAATGGACTGGTTAGCTTGACATAATGCTGCTTAACCTGGTATTTGTGTTAGAGTATACTTATTTTTATCAATGCATAGATGATCTATTTTGTTATTGTGCCAATGAGTTTTGTAATAGTTCTATTTAATACACACCGAATCCGTCAAGGCACGCGTTAGATATGAAAACTTCAAAGTATTTTATAGCATAGTAATCACGACTCGAGGCAATCCCATTCGCATGAAAATGTATTGTAATAAAAGTATTATATCACAAATTCAATTATGTAGAAATACGAAATCATAAATTATATAACCTTGTACAGTGCATTGGCTACTTGATGGGCCTCTTTGCTGGGTGTAGGAACAGCTTCAACCCACTTAGAGAAATAATCACTCAAAGTAAGGATGTATCAACAAAAAGGATGGTACCATAAATCAGAATAGTGAACACCTATCAATCCATGCATGCTTTAACTAATTAAGTTACAGCTTACATACAAACACCCCTATGGACATGCATGGGCATACCTGTTTCCTATTGATGAAATTGGTGATATGAAGTCTATTGCTACAGTAGCGGTCAAAAAAAGTACACGTACATGTAACGTTTGCGTAGCGTTAGCATCGCACGCAACTAACGTTGACGTACAGTTTGCGTGGGACTAGCGTAGCGTTTTGGGAACGTAGCGTTTGAGGAACGTAGCGTTTTTATGGAACGTAGCATTTTATAGAGACTACGCCCTAAAGTAAAATTTTCTGCTGCTTGCATCATACATTTGTAACACAGTGGAATGGTGTTCAAGCTATAAACAATTGCGCGATTCACTTACTACTATTTCAAGGGGCACGAGTCTACCAATAAATGTTAATGAAAGAGGTTCTTCCCCCTCCCTCTTTTCCGTTAGGTATCGTCCCCCCCCCCCCCCCCCCCCCCCCCCCCCCTCCCGTATTGTGCAAGACATGGCCTGCAATTGCGGGCATGGATTCGATCCATAATAAAATTATTGTACATGGCGTCTATGGGCAATCGCGCACAATTTAGTACCAAAGACTTGGAGTAGAGCACTTAAACCTAAATAGGATACAGGAAAAAATAGCATGTAAATTTTAAAACGTGCACCCATCCCTTTCAAAACGGAGTTTTGTCTCATTGCATACATGTACATTGATTAATACGTCATAACGTTGACCAAATAAACTTTGTTACCCGGTGGTGGCCTGGTGTATGTACAGTATTAATACCTGTGCATACGTTACCACTGTCCGGCCAGGCTTATAGGACAGCATATATGTACGCGGCTGCGCATGCACGCCAGAGTATATGTTCGAACGTGCATGTTTCCTTGGTACATGCATGTACGTTGCGTCAGAGATGTTATCCCTGGTTGTGTAAACTTGTGTTACGATCAGCTATATGAGTAACACACAGCAACTGTCATCACCAGGCTAGCTATTATATATCTATAGAGCTAGGTAACGAATGGTATTATACGCAAGGAAAATATGCGTTCTTTGCCGCCATCTCTGCGAAGATCACGCGTGTTGGAGTTCGAAAGCACGAAGTGTGGAAACAACTTCCCACCGCATGTGCGCTCCGTATGAGTGCGCTCACCTGTTTTTTATGGCCCCCCCCCCCTCTCCCCACCCCCCCAACCCCCCTCCCCCCAACCGTCTCACTCTTAATATACATAGCTAAAGGAGCGGTGACGTATAGCACGATGATGATACGCCGAAGTAACAGTAAATAGCTGCTGCATGGAGTTTCGTCCTCCACTTTATTACGTGTTTCATTAGTTAGCCACGCCCAAAGCATGAGCCTCTCCCCTTTGCCCCCCCCCCCCCCCCTCCCCCCATCCCCCCCCTTCCCCCCCTTAGCCCCGTCACAAAATGAAAGGTGTGGCATGGAAGTTAATTCCACTCTCCCCAGTTATCTCCTGAATGATGAATTATTAACTATTATTAACTAAGATCAAAACTGAGCTTATAATGCTTAGCCTAGAGATCCTGCCCCTTTAGCCCCACCCCCTCTGCACTCAAGAGTGTGTGATGGCAGTGATGATGATGCAGTCAGGTGGTAGAAATATTGAAGTGGCATATACCCCGCAATATATGTATGCTATATACCTACTCATGTTCCTGAGTAGCTGTCCATTGCAGCAGGTAGTTGACAAGCCCCTCCCCTCCCCCCCACTCCCTCCTTCCCCACCTGAGCTACCTAAACTTCAGAGTAGGGGGTCGATCCAGAAATTTTTTTGCGAGGGGGGGGGGGCAAAGGGGAGGAAGGGGTGCATAATTTGAATGCTTTGGGCATGGGTAACTAATAGTTGGAAGGGACGTGGGTAAAGCCTGAGCCGCTTTATACTTTGCACATGTTCGTAGCATCAGCACGACATACATCAGCTGCGAATATTTAGTTCTTACTTGGTGGGGGGTGGGGGGGGGGTGGGGGGTATACTGCTGTATCGGTGGTATCCATGTTCCTGAGAGGGAAACCATTCACTGTCCACACAAAAGCCAGTTGGCATGTAAAATCCCCCCCCCCCCCTTTAACATATGCATATTACCATGCTACAACATTATTTCTATTCCTCCAGCAATAATATTATCTCATTGTCTGTGATGATTAGCTAGCATGGCAATATGCAGCAGGGAAGGGGGAGGGGGCAACTGACTTAAAATTGCTATTACCTGATCCCAGCAATGGACAGTGAATATTTACCCCTACTCACAGCCTCTGATGCATAGGTAGCATGGCAATATATGGTAGAGGGGAAGAGGGAGGGGGGGTCGGGGGGGGGGGGGGGGGGGGGGGGGGGGGGGACTGTTCAATCTATGTCCCTGAGTAGGGGAAACCCTTCACCATGGTTAAAGTCATGTTCAATAGTAACCCAATTGTGTGCCCCACCCCCTATAGCTACTATAGCTACATTGCCATCCTGCCAACTCCAGATACGGTTGGAGTGTAGTTAATTCTTAGTGGTTGGCATGAGCCACAACCCCTAAGGCTGTTCTGATATGACATTGCCGAAGTCACTGAGGGTGCCAGAAAAGATCTGCCTGTACTAACCTAGCTCAAAAATGCCGCATGTCTCTATGTCATTTAAACTTATCAGTGCATATGCCTTTAAGATCATTATCAATAACAACTTTTAATTAGTCAATAACCATACAACTATATAAAATAAGTGTGTTCACAAGAATGCAATACAAATGGAACTACAGAGTTTCACAATGCAAACACTCATAGCTTCTAAGAACAGCTGCACAGGATTTCTCATTTCTTCATTGCCATAGTGGATGATAATCTATTGAATGGGAAAAGAGGGTTAATGAAATGGTTCCCAATGGCATGGGCAACATGTCAAACCACACACACGCGCAAATACACGCACACACACACACACACACGCACATACACACATGCACACAACCTCAAGTAGGTCCAGTACAAACCAATGTGTCAATGTCAAGCTGGAGTGATTGTGGGGGACGGAGAAGGAACACACACTCATTCTTTCAGTGCAGAATACTAATAGATACTGGGGGGGTCAACAAGTCTGCAAAATGGTCAATGCCCTTCCCTTGCAGGGCTGAAGGATTGGGTAGAAGGTTGGTGTGTGTACGAGTGTGTGTGGACATCTGGGAACGAATGGTGGTGTATAGTGCAGAATGGATTATATTATAGTTCCTCTCCTACATGCACACATCAGCATGTCTGCATTGCCACTGTACCCTGGGCTTACATGAGCACAGGGAATACTGTTATACATTTGATGAGTAGGAAGTTAATTTAAAGGCGTGGCATGGGACAAATACATAGGCATGCCTATAGGGGGGGGGGGGGGAAGAGATCTGAGATCTGACCTCAATTTTTAACCTATGCACAAACTTTCCACAGATCAGCAGAGGCGTAGGAACCGGGGGGGCAGAGGGGGCCTTGGCCCCCCCAATGTTATAGGTGGGGGGGCCGACGTATACTTCGGCCCCCCCAATGTTACAATGTTATCCCTTTTAGTTTAGTTTAACTCACCGGTACTTAATAGTTAGTACCCGTATCGGGGGTCACTGTATGACACGTTACGCATACGTCTACTTTATTACCCGCGCTCTATAATGTAACGGTTAAAAAAAAAAAAAATTTGAATTGTAATTACGCTCAATTGTCCACGAACTAAAACCGCTCAATGAAATCGATTCTATCCTATTTCAAACCGACGTCGACTCATGAAGGACCATCTTTTGCAAGACCATCTGTTGCAAGCCGTGTTCCAGGACCATCTGTTGCTGTTCCAGGACCATCTGTTCCAGGTCACTCATGTGTTTCAGGACCATCGTTTGTAGGTCCATCACATGTTCCTGGCCCATCTGTTGTAGGTCCATCACATGTTCCTGGCTCATCTGTTGCAGATCCATCATGTGCTCCTAGCCCACCTGTTGCAGGTCCCTCATGTGTTACTGGCCCATCTGTTCCAGGTCCCTCATGTCTTCCAGGACCATCTGTTGCAGGCCCTGAGTTTCAGGATCATGCACCTGTTGCAGGCACTAATACAGTACTACACACAAGCCCTTCATGCAGTGAAGAAACATTACAACTTGCTTGTCGTGATTCATCAAGCACATCTAAAACATTACAAGACTGCAGAAAACGAGTATTCGAAGAATGTGACAATGAAACTGTTGAATTTACCCCAAATTGTCAGGCTTTATGTTGTACCAATGACACGTCTCCATTTCAAACTACTGATGCTGGGATTCTTGCTAAAACAAGGATCATATACGGTAATAGTAAGAACAAGCATGAGAGATGTTTTCAAGTAGCATGGTATAGTTCTTTCAAATGGGTCATTCTTTGCACTACTCAATTGAAGGCATTCTGTTTTTACTGTCGATTTGCAGCAAAGCGTAAATTAATTGTATTTAGTACTAAAGCTGACAAAGCTTTTACTATTGAAGGATTCTGCAATTGGAAGAAAGCGACTGAGAAGTTCAATCTCCATGAGCAGAGTCATGCACATAGAGAAGCTGCTTTGAAGTATAGTTCTATTCTAAATCAGCTTAGCATAGAGAAACAGCTGCACCTAGGTGTTGAACATGACCAAGTAGAACGACGAAAAATGTTCTTAATCCAGCTATCCTCATTAAGATATCTTCTCCGTCAAGGATTAGCAATACGAGGCCATGAAGAGGAGGAAGGTAATCTTTCACAGCTAATGAAAGTTAGAGCAGAAGACAATGATGGTATGAAGAAATGGCTCAAATCATCTGCATACCAGTCCCCCGAAGTAATAAATGAGCTGATTTGCTTGATGGGGCAACAGGTTCTAAGATGTGTGCTAAAAAAAGTCAAAGAATGCAAGTGGTTCGCCATCATTGGTGATGAAACAAGAGACCTAACCAACTCAGAACAACTCAGTATTTCAATAAGGTGGGTGAGCAGCAACTATGAAATTCATGAAGATCCTATTGGAATGATTCAGGTTCCAAAAACTGATGCTGAGACATTATCAATGGCAATAAAAGATGTTCTGATTAGATGTGCACTACCACTTAGTCAGTGTCGAGGACAGGCATACGATGGGGCATCAAATATGTCTGGTCCCCACAGTGGAGTAGCAGCACGTATTACTCAAGAAGAACCTGCAGCTCTTCCGGCGCACTGCCTGGCCCACTGCATTAACCTCTGCCTTCAGGACATAAGTCGACAAAGCAAACCAGTAAGAGATGCTCTTGACTTGGTATTTGAACTTGTGGGACTAATAAAGCTCTCACCAAAAAGAGATCACTTATTTACTACTTTGCAAAGACAGAATATCAATTCTCCACATAGTCCCAGTCTAAAACCACTGTGCCCAACACGATGGACTTGTCGAACTGCATCTATCAGTGCAGTGATTGAAAATTATGAAACCTTGCTAGAAGCACTTGATGAGATAAGTGAAACATGTAAAGATGAATATGGTAGAAAGGCTGTAGGATTTCATGCATTAATGGCAAAATTTTCAACATTCTTTGGCCTAAAACTTGCACATTTAGTGTTCAGTGCATCAGAGCAGCTATCCATAACACTTCAAAACAAAGATACTACAGCACAAGATGCAAATATTGCAGTGAACTTAGCTAAAGCCTTTTATGTCCGACAGCGAGATTTAGCAGCATTCCAAAGCTTTTATCAGAATGTTATAACAAATGCTGATGGTAAAACAGAACCACCAGCTCTACCTAGGTATAGCAATATCCCACGAAGGTATGATGATGGATCATTGCAGTACAGGTTTTCAAATCCAGAAGAGTATTATAGACAACAATATTTTCAAGTAATGGAGAGCTTACCAGGTGAATTAACAAGGCGATTTGACCAGAAAGGCTTTTGCCTAACATCAAAGATTGAAGCAGTTATTTTGAGCTCCTGCATTGGCCAAGCGTGTCCAATACCTGATGAAGTCTCAAATCTGTATTCCAAAGATCTCAACCTTGAGCGACTGCAGGTTCAACTATCAATGCTACCAGATCTTGTGAAGTCTAACACATTATATGGCCACTCACTAAAGAGTGTGACTTCAATTCGTACGATGTGTGATATATTCAATGAATCTCTTGTGATCAAGAATATGTTTAGCGAAGTTCATTCATTGCTGCAGTTGTATATGACCATTCCTGTTACTTCAGCAACTGCTGAGAGAACATTTTCAGTTCTACGGCGCATGAAAACGTATTTAAGATCTACCATGACACAAGAGAGGCTAAACAATGTTATGCTTTTGCATATTTATAAAGAATTAACTGATGAAACCAACTTAGAAGAAATAGCTCAAAGTTTTTCAACAGCAAATGACAGAAGGATGAATTTCTTTGGATCAAACAAGTGGCACCAATAAACGACAATTCAATTCTCTAGCAACATTGCTATTTAGGTTTGGCTACATATATCACAATCATGGACCGCATTGAACAGGTTGTCTGCTACGTGTAGATCCAATATGAATGGGAGAATTTTAAATGTAGCTAATAATTTTTACAAAGTCGGCCCCCCCAATCTTAAATACGTTCCTACGCCTCTGAGATGTTGACATACAAGAGGGGTCTGGGTGCTAGACTACTTCCTTCTCCCTCCCCCCCCCCCTACCCTTATAAAGGTTAGGGGGCAATGACCCCTTCCGATAAACGTGTGGGGGGCCCTGTGCTGCCTAAACCACTGCACATTTATCCTGAGGTTTCCAATCTGAACAACCAGGAGACCTGGGTGCTGTATTTGTCAACCCAGTTTGGCTGCTGTCACTGGTCATGCATGTGCAGCAGGTGTCAGTACAATGTTTTGGGTGGGCTGGTACATCACACACACACACACACACACACACACACACACACACACACACACACACACACACACACACACACACAAACACACACAAACACGTGCACACACACAAGAAAGTACATAGAGGTGGAACACATTCAATAGCCATCATGATAAAACAAATGTAAGATGCAAATATAATAATTGTGAAAGGTACTATTACTATTTTAAGCAAATTGTTTTCTCAAACTAGCTGCCAAAGGTGAACTCCCATGACCTCATTCTTAATCATTACAATCACATTACCCTTATAATCTGATCATACATGTAGGGGTGGATGGTGGGTACATGCAGTAAATTAGCTTACTGCCTCTACACCTCCTGTATATTTATATGTCCCAACCCCCTCCTCCCCTCTGAAGGGCTCAATCTCATCCCCCTCCTCCCCTACGAAAGGCAGAGTGCCTCACGCATGCTCTCCTGAACTAAGCCATACAGAGGGGAGGAGGGGATTGGGACACACACAGTGCTTAGAGATGGAACTCACAACCATAGCAACCTTGTTACAGGTCATCCACCATCAGTGCAGTTGTCAGTATGATATTTGGGTGGTCGCAATAAGCTTCTCTTCATCACCTAGCAAGCTGGAAGATACCATATCCCTGTACATGTAATTAAAAATAGAGACCTCAAAACAAAGACAAGTATCCACAATCAGATAAAGTACATGACATAGGCAGCTGCAACAGACAAATACATAACCACATATGTACATAGGCTTTGAATATTAACAAAACAGTAGTTCCATAAGCTCAAAAACCATTTCAAACAGTACACATCACACTCAGGGCTCCTTTTGTTCTTGACCCTTTGCACTATTGGAATGTTTATCACAAGCAAAGGACAAATTGGGCTCTTTTTTTGTCAGCTAGGCTCCTTAACCCCTCACACTCTTGGAGAGTTCACCACACCCACAGGGCTCTTTTGTGTCGGCTACGTTCTTTAACCCCTCACACTCCAGGAGAGTTCACCACACCCACAGGGCTCTTTTTAGTCAGTTATGTTACTTAACCCCTCACACTCCTGGAAAGTACACAACACCCACAGGGCTCTTTAGTGTCGGCTACGCTCCTTAACCCCTCCCACTCCTGGAGAGTACAACACACCCACAGGGCTTTTATGTCGGCTAGGCTCCTTAACCCCTTACACTCCTGGAAAGTACCCACACCCACAGGGCTCTTTTGTGTCGGCTACGCTACTTAACCCCTCACACTCCTGGAGACTACAACATACCCACAGGGCTCTTTTTTGTCAGCTATGCTCCTTAACCCTTCACACTCCTGGAAAGTACACAACACCCACAGGGCTCTTTTTTGTCGGCTACACTCCTTAACCCCTCGCACTCCTGGAAAGTATACCACACCCACAGGGCCCTTTTGTGTCAGCTACGCTCCTTAACCCCTCACACTCCTGGAAAGTACCCACACCCACAGGGCTCTTTTGTGTTGGCTACATTCCTTAACCCCTCACACTCTTGGAGAGTTCACCACACCCACAGGGCTCTTTTGTGTCAGCTATGTTCCTTAACCCCTCACACTCCTGGACCCACAGGGCTCTTTTTTGTCGGCTACGCTCCTTAACCCCTCACACTCCTGGAAAGTACACCACACCCACAGGGCTCTTTTTATGTCAGTAATGTTCCTTAACCCCTCACACTCCTGGACAATACACCACACCCACAGGGCTCTTTTTTGTTGGCTACATTCCATAACCCCTCACACTCCAGGAAAGTACACCACAACCACAAAGCTCGGCATAAGTACAGTTTAGGTTCCGTAATAGAAATTCATTACAGTACTAAGATTTCGTGGCCAAACAGTTAGTTTAGACATTCTGAACCCTACGACGGCGAACAAATGCTATTTTACCGTGAGGTTTATCTCTAACACAAACAGTAATGAACACTTACAGTAATGAGCGTTTCATTTTTCGCCGGTACTGGTCCACACCCCTCTTGTAAATTCTCATTCTAGCTGCGCCTAGTTTAGGTTCAGTGTAAGGGGGATAAGTACATTGGCTTCAGGATTAGGGTTAGAAAGTGGGGGGAAGCCAATGTACTTATCCCCCTTACACTGAACCTAAACTAGGCCCAGCTAGAACGAGAATTTACAAGAGGGGTGTGGACCAGTAAATGAAACGCTCATTACTGTTTGTGTTAGAGATAAACCTCACGGTAAAATAGCATTTGTTCGCCGTCGTAGGGTTCAGAATGTCTAAACTAACTGTTTGGCCAGTACTGTAATGAATTTCTGTTACGGAACCTAAACTGTACTTATGCCCAAAGCTCTTATTAGTCGGTTATGGTCCTTAACCCCTCACAGTCCTCAACACATCCACAACGCTCTTTTTTTGTAGGATCTTGTTTAACCCCTTTCACTCTTCAAAAGTACATCAGCACGCCCTGATACAATCACACATATACGCCTTACTACTTACGTTAAGGAAGGTAGCGATGAGCATTAAATATAATACGAAGTGGCCATTTGATTTGATAACATGTCGCGTGAGATGTACAAAAATTACGCAATGGTCTGGGAACGATATACCTGTCAATTTATTTTGCTCATGCATTTTATATTCTACAAAACGAGTGTTTTCGCGATGAAAAATACAGTGCTCATCGTTTTATTAGTTACCTACAATGAGGCATTCTTAAAATCAGGGGTTCATTTATTTAACAATTTGTTGTGTTTTCAAAACATTTTTGCAATCAGAAAGTTAATTTGATTATCCTAACGTATAACTTACTATTCATGTCCTCAATTGCTGGCCTTGAGGCGAACAGCACCCCCACCCCACCCCCCACTATTCGTATCGGGCCAGAAGCGGACAGCACCCCCGGTTGCGTAGGAATGATGAGCGTAAGCGTAGCGTTTGCGTAGGCATGATAAAGCGTGAGCGTAGCGTTTGCGTAGGAATAACAAAGCGTTTTGGGAACGTAGCGTGCGACGTAAACGTTACGCATACGTTACGTGTACTTTTTTTTGACCGCTACTGTATATGATGCCATGTTGTATGTACAGGAATAGGATGCAGTTCAGTAGTAGTAACTGCCAGCTTTGCAGAATTCCTTTGACACACTTCACAGGATGCCTTCAGCAAATATGGAAAAAAAAAATTCCAGCCAGAAAGATACTGAATAATATGTGCACTCATCGCTAGGAATATGCCTAACAGTTTAATGACTTCTTTGTTAAGCCCTTTCCATGTGTATCGCTCTCTTATCCTCAGAATCGTTCTTTTTATGCCCAGATGGCCAGAGGTAGGGTCACAATGGCAAGCATGGAGAATCTTTTGTTTCTCAGAAATGTCACAAATCAGCCTTACAATCTGTGTTGTGAGTATAAATAGTCCTATTAATCGATCCCCCCCCCCCCCCGCCAGACTTCCTGGCTATGGGCCTTATAACTTACTGTATCACCAACCATCCATATCCCAATACTTCCCCGTGGGCTAAACAATATTAATCAAGGGAACATCTGACCCCACAGCTTCCACCAAGCACCGAGTACCTACCAGTGGGATCCCCAACAGTATTATGCCTCAACCTGATCATTATAACTTCCTCAACTGCTACTCCTATTGCATGACATTCTGAAATCGAATATCAATGATACTGTACTGGTTAGTTCCAGTATTGTGAATGTGCAATTTAAGCATAATGGTAGCATCTGTAAGGGCATCCTATTAGTTCATGCCAAGTATATTGTAAGATCCCAGTACTATGAGTGCCCAGAATATATGTATCGCATCAGAGCAAGGTCCCTGAAGATTTTGATCTCCTGAGCTTCTCTACTTGATTAGGGACTTACCCTGTTTACAAGTCTTCATTGTTGTTCAGTGGAATCAGCATCTTTCAGTGTGATGTGTGCTGTGAAGTACTGAAGGCTCCCAAAACAAGAAAAGAAGTTAGTGACTTAGTACTGTAAAGGAGAGCATTTTGAAGTAATATGCTACAAATGAATGTGTTTTGATTTATGTACATGCTGTTTATGCAATTTGAATTACTGCAGTAATTTAATGCTATAAGAATGGAGTTGTGGTAGGGCATTTGCTACATTGCTTCTCTGTTCAATTAATCTGAATCACACCACCACATGCACATCAATAACATGTTTTAGATCTTCTTATTAAATTGTTGTGATTTGAGTATGTGGTGGTTAACTTTGACTTTGCAATGTAAATGTATTACTCACAATGTACAATGTCATTTATACATCAATTGTTTTCATCACCATGTAACAGAGACCTTTGGCGCTTGAAGCAGGAGATGCAGTGTTTTTTTTATCTCTTTGAATTGTATAACGTAGAGAAGACTCACTGTTGGAAGGATACCCAACAGAGCATAGGCTAGAACAGAAATGGCTACATTATTCAGGGATTGATAAGCTTTCTTTTCACCTTCACAATCTTGTGTCAGATCACTTCGGGCTGCTTCACATGCAAAGTACTTTATAACAGCTGAGATAAATGCACCAATTGATTTTGCATTTAAGGAAAATGCTAAAAGAGCCTCTGATCCAAGTACAATGTAGTAGCTGAAGAGAATCAGTAGTTTTCTCTCTGCTGTACCAAAATGGATCCTAGTCTTGGATTTTTCATTCGTACTAGTGCTACGATGCTAGTGTGAAGAGTGGCTGACAGTCTTGTTTACATTGACAAATGAACTTACCTTGATAACAGTGATGAGGACCATGACCAATAGTGATGTACCAGTAGCCATAATAATGCTGATAGGAAGGGCAAGGGTATAGTAAGCAGCATCTCTGCTTCTTGACACACAAAGAAGAGGAGGATGATTGCTAATGACAAAACCGCCTGTTGAAAAGCTAGCGATGACAGGAATGGTAGGCACAAAGAGTGCCAGCAGCACAACCAGCAGGTGGATTATCCTGCTTTTTCCAAATCTTTTTGCATGAAATGGAAACTTTATTTTCCAGAATAGTGTAGTCAAGTGACATATCCACCAAATGGACAATTGGAGAATTGCATAGTAGTACACAGACCCTGTAATGGTATAATGAGATAACACAGAATTAATGAACTTATATTTCTGAAGACTAGTGGTTTGCAATAAAAGTTTTCATCCTGCTTACCATGTTAAAATGGATTGACTATTATGTGATCATTACAAGAGAAAAAAAATCAAGATCAGTTTATGTACATGCATTTAATTAAGCCAGCTACATTCGTAGACCAATTTTTAAAAATGCAATTACTGTAAAATCCAAATTAAATACTGGTGCATCTATTTGGGACAATAATTTTTTGCGTCAGAGATTTTGACAATCGCCATAGAAAAATGAGCACTGTTAGGGTGGTTGAAGGTTCACTCATGCTTGTGACTACAATCCAAAAGTCTGGCAAAGCCTGGGCATGCTGTGCCATTTTTTAGGGGCATTCATGTTAGTAGTCCAAAATAGAAGCTGTGGCATTTTATGGTATACTGAAAATGTTGTTAAATGCAATGAATATATGTTATCTATAACTAAAAAACCATAATTTTCCTTGCTAGTAGTCGTAGATCAACAGCTTACCACTAAGTGAACAAAATAAAGTTGAATTTTCCACTGCATCAACCAAATTCTTTGAACTGCAATATAGTGTGGTCCGGCCAATAAATGATATAAGAATAAAACCAGCTGGAGAAGCAAATATATATATATATTTATACGAAGCACTTCGTAATTATATTCTGTTAACATAACTGATATTATACTGCTGCTATCTATCAGCGAGCCTCATCCTGATTTAACTTTTGTGGCTCTATACCAAGCTCTTTTCCATCATAAAATGAAGCACATGGGTATGGTTACCTTGTAATATATAAATCACACCTATTTGGATCAGGCAATAACCAGTAAATACAATTCCTCATATGACTATTTCCTTCTTTGCTTTTTTGCCATACTGTCTTAGTTCTACCATTGTGTAATAATTCTTAAAGCCAATCGACATACCTCTCAGCTCACATTGTTCCCTTTATCCTTAATTATGTAACAACTTTCTTGTATAATTATTTATATTCATCTCTTTTACTTCTACAGTAAAAAAAAAACATAATACATTGAACAGATAGTATGTCAATCCAGTAATAATTTATGGTTTTGGACATGACAACATTTGCACACAATTGCAAAATATGCACCATGAATATTCTCACCTAGAATTACCATGGTAACACCCAAATAAACAATTATGATGGCAGGAAACGCAAACCTGGAAACAAAATAAGATGCTTTAAAAACATGGAACAAAAGATATTGCAGAATATTACATCATTTTTCGCCTAATGCAAGAAAATAATAGAACAAGGATTGCTGATCCAAGCCCTATAACAGCTGATAGGATAACTATTATATCCACGGCTAATGATGTTCTATCATCATACTGCTTCCATATACCACACTGCGGTAGACATGTTCCATTACTGAGGAAGAATTGGTCTTTGCAGGTTTTTTGTGTTGAATTAGCTGGCAGAACAATCCCCCCAACATCCTCCACAGCAGTACTTGGTCCTGTATCTGATTTTGCAAACAAGCAAGCAGTAAATCCTCTTGTTAAACAAGACCAATATTACCTTTGCAATCACTGTCAGTGGTCATGGTGAGACTTTCACAGTTAGGAAGTTTCTCCTTTACACTTGAGATGGCTAATGCCTTTTGCCACTCATCTTTGCATACCACTGTGCTGATCTCAATACACTGATCTCTGCTAGGTCTGGTCACTGTTCCATTACCATCACACAAAGGGAACAGGTACAGGCACATGAATGGTACAAAGGAGGATGTACACGCCTCTGTGGCACCCAGTAAGGGGAGGCCATTGACAATGAGCTGGGCTGTACTTTCACTGGCTTCTTGGTCAACATTTGCTATGATCACCACATTGCTGTTGTTCTGATGCATTCCAGAGAGGCAAGCCCTGGCCTGAATTATATTTAATGCTTGCAGGCATGTTGATTTTGAGTAGTTAGCACAACCTTTTGAAGGCTGGGGAGAACAATGAACATTTGATTTTAATCTTGACTTCATTATACCTAGGTAAGATGAAAGCTTTGCTTATAAAGGAAATGTTTTGGTCGTTTATTGCATCTTTTTTGCAAATGGAGGGCTATCTAAAATACAATGACATATAGGAAATTGAATTTGGAGGTGAATTCCAATTGTCTGAATTGCAATTAGCTAGCATGGATTATAACCTCTGAACAATGCATGACATTAAACAATATGTGGGCAGCCTGGCTTATTTTTTGCACGTTATGCCGGCTGTACGTAATGTTGCACGCATGGTTTTTATAGTACTGTATTGAACTGTATTGGGAAATATTAAGTACAGTATGAACTTTGTTTAAATTGTTTTTTAGAGGAAATAGGAGGAAATAAGCAAATAGCCGTGAATCAACACACTATGATAATGCTACTCTGTTATTTACTTTAGATGGTTGTGTACAGGATAGTCCTGATTGGGTGCAGGGGATTTGGAAATATCATTACCGCACACTGCAATTGCCATTGACTGGTATTATTTGAACTTTAATTACCTAGGGCGGGCGCAAATGTTTGTATTTGACTAGTTAAAACTGATTTAGAATCCCTCGACCTCCTATACCTACACAACCAGAAATTATAGCTACGACATGTAAGGTACCTTATAAATGAAGGTACTATATATATGCACATATAAAGGTACCTTTGGGCCATAGATACCACATGTGTTTTCACTACTCGTCTTTGTGCGTTATGAATAAAAAATTTGCGAGGAAGGAGGTCTGTGCCGTTACCAAATAGGTACCTTTATTGTAGCCCAAGGCAGCTTTAGACCGTACGCTTTTAGCGTACTTTTTAATTTTAACACCCGTTCCTTAAGAAACGGGTACTTTTGTAACCCATTTTTTGGAATTTGCAAAAACTAAAATGTGTCGGAGATGAAACTTGAATCATTTTGTTCGTTGGTAAGTGTTTATAAATCAGTTGGATGAAGGTATGCATCTTTTTCTCTCACTAAAAGTTTAGGGTTGAAGACCTGCATCCTTCTGGAGTTAATCGGTCAGAAGGATTACCCCAAAAAACGGCACTTTTTGAAGCATCATGCCAGAAATAGAAAGCATTTTATTTGATGCTTGTATGTAGCCTCACACTTTAACATAGTTTTTGTGCTAAAGCCAAGCTTCTAGGACTGGTGGTTTGCATTTGGTGCAGTACCGCGTCCTGCTGACATTATATCGCGCATGCGCACTAACGGCTGCATTTTGTGTCACCGGCCCAGTATTGTGCAGAACGACCGAGATCAAAGAGAGCGGCTGAGCTCCCATACTTGTCCGACTAAAAAGGTTCCTTCCGTGTTTAGACTGCTAACTTTCTGTCTTTGTTTTTGTGAGTGCTTTTTTGTATTTATTCCTGAAGCATTCCCTAATTTTACAACAATCATTCTTAGCATACATTATTATGTATGATGCAACAAAACTGTCTGTTATTGTGCTTTGTATCTAGTTGAAGAAAGACTTTATAAAGCGCATACTTGATATTTTGACTTGCATTCACTTCATCAAATCTCTCTTATTTCCAGGCTGACTTTTTTAGAATGTGTTTCACCCTGAACTCCATCCTCTGATTTTCGTGTTCAGAAAGGTACTTGCGTTGGATATACCATTCCACTTTGGCCAAAAACAGGGACCTCTGATATAAGAAAAAAATGTCCATCTTTGTAAATTGAGCAATAAGTCTCGCTTGCACATCCTCTGTAGACATCTTATGATGGCTTTTAATTGTGCATTCCTCTAAAGACTAGCTGTCTTAAACCTTCCTTTCAGCATTGTGCTACGAATTCTTCAACTATTCTGCTCAAATGAGGATGTTGATTCAATTGACAATGTGCCCAAACTCACCCTCAAATGAAGCATACTGCAACACTTCCAATGTCATTACAGTTTTAATAATGGCTGCCTGTCGTGTTTTCTCGGAAACCAGGATTTTAAATGAATATGATTACAGGGAATAAAAGGGCACAGTACAGGCACAACTATAAATCAGCTAACAACTATAGCTAGTGTACGCTAAAACAAGAGAAAAAGAAGTGTCTCAGAACACGTGGTGTAAGTGTTAAATACTCCAAATTGCGCATGTGCAAGAAGACATAATGGCTTCAGATTACATGGTCAGAACACCTCCCTGCCAGCCTTGAAGTCCTCCATTGATCACTGAGAGGCGATATCCCCTATAACTGAAGGGGTTTGTTGGTGGTGTTGTCTAGTTGACCTTCTCAAGTGTACTCTCCACCAGTGGGAAGGCGATGATTATGGTACCTTTGCATGGGTTGAGCCGTAATCTTTGCTTCTTCTGTAGAAAGGAGAGGTACTTGGGTGTCAGGCATCGAGGTTGCCACCTCTATGGTTGGTGAACCTAGAAATGGTTTCATTGGGGCAGCTGATACATCGCCTCCAGGGTCTGCATCCTCTTGGGTCCCGTATGGACAAAGCTGCTCTATATGTCGTTGCCAAGTACCACCACATGGAAATACCCTCACATTGACACTGCGGGTGCCAAACACCTTAGTAACCACAGCAGGAACCCACCTAGCCTCTTTCTTGCGTCTAGGACCACAATAGAGAGCATAGCATGGTGTATATGGGAGTGACTCTCTCTGGAGGGACCTCTTGAGCTTGAGACTTAGTGGCTTCCCTGGCCTGCTTGCCTTAAGCAGTGTGTGCTGGAGAAGGAAGAAGAATGTCAATTCTGGTCCTGATCTGACGACCATTCAGCAATTCACTTGGAGAATAGCCCTCTGCCCGAAGTGTCCGTTGATATCGCATTAAGAACTCCTGTAGAGCAGCTCGTGGTGGCAATGATGATTTGGTGAGAGCCTGTTTGAAGGTCTGGACCAGATGTTCAGCAGCACCATTGGTGGCCGGTTGGTATGGAGCCCCTGTGATGTGAATGATGCCTCTCTCTTGACATCAGGCCTGGAACTTCTCTGAGGAGAATGAAGTTGCATTGTCCGACACAATGGTATGTGGATAGCCAAAGTGTGCGAAATCTTGCTCTAACAACTCCGTGGTGGATTTAGTGGATGTGGAAGTGGTGGGATGGATGGAAGGATACTTGGAGTAGGCATAAATGAGGATAAGCCAATTGCTTCCCAGAAAGTTGATGGCATGGTTGGCATGCACATGACTCCATGGTTTCTCTGGAAGTATCCAGGGGTGGTTTGCTGCTTTGGGTGGCTTTTTTTGGTGTTCGGCCCAGGTAGTACACCGATGGCAGGAGGTCCATTATCTCGGCATCCATCCTTGGCCAAAAGACTGCAGTGCGTGCTAATGACTTCATTCGCTGCATCCCAAAATGTCCCAAATGAAGAAGTTGCAGTACTTGGGGCCTGAGACTTGGGGGAATCACCACTCTTGATCCGTATAGAAGGCAACCATGGGTTGTGGAGAGAAAAACGGAAAATCTCCAATGTACCATTTTGCAAACTTCCGTTTGATACGTCCTTAGGTGGCCATCCTTCTCACGTATAGCGCATAACATTGGCGACAAGCAGGTCCTTTGTTGACTCCTTAGCCAGTGTTCCTGGGTCAGTAGGATTTAGCTGAAGGCTGACAGTCTTGATGGTGCAGACAGTGTCCATGTCTGCATCACCTTCCTCCCCATCAAAGTTGACATCTGGCTCCACTGGAAGGCGGCTAAGAGCGTCCGCGTTGCCATGGTCTGACGTTTTCTGATACTCAATCGAATAATTGTACTGAGCATCAGAGCCCAGCGAGCAAGCCTGTTAGCAGCAAGAGCCGGAGTTGCTTTTGTTGGTCCAATAACAGCAATCAGTGGCTAGTGGTCTGTGACCAAAATGAATGTACGACCATAAAGAAACTGGTGGAACTTGTTCAAGGCGAAGATTATGGCCAGTGCTTCCTTCTGTATCTGACTGTATCCACACTGTGTGCTTATGAGGGTCTTTGAGGTATTGGCAATTGGACGTTCACTGCCATCACTGTACCTGTGGAAGAGAACTGCTCCCAAACCCACCTCTGAAGCATCGCATGAGATCCCTATGGGAAGGGAAGGGTCAAAATGGACCAGAATGGTGTCAGCAGATAACAGGTCTTTGAGCTTTTGAAAAGCTGCTTGTTCTTCTCTGTCCCACTTCCATGGAACCTCTTTCTTAGTCAGACGATGAAGTGGCTCAGTGACTGCAGCCAGACTGGGCAGAAACTTTGAACAGAGAACGAAGGTTTTTCAGGTGTTCAGAAGCCGTGGCCCCACTTACCAGAATGTCATCTGTATAGACAGCTACACCTTGGAGGTCACTGGTCAGCTGGTCCATAATTTCTTGGAAATAACCAGGAGCCGAAGTAATGCCAAAAGGGAGTCACATCTGAAGTAGGACTCCTCGGTGGGTACTGAGTGCCAATCGCTTCTGACTCTCAGGTGCCAGCAAGATTTGGTTGTAGGCATCTGCCAAATCAATCTTGGAGAAGCCATAGCCACCCCCTAACTTCCGCATCAGATCCTCTGGAAGTGGCATGGGATGACAATGTGGTTACAGTTGCTGGTTCACAGTGACAGAGTAATCCCCACAGACTCGAAGTTTAGCTGGTTGCTTGGTTTGCGAATAGGAACCACAGGTGTTCCATAGTCGTTGAACTGGGTTGGAAGCCACACCCCTCTTGCAATTCCCACATTGTAGGCTTGGCAGAGGTCCTCCTGGATGGCAAAGGGAACTACCCGTGGTTTGCAGAAGATGGGTTTTGTTTCAGGCTTGAACTTGACTTCCAGTTTGAAATCCTTGAGACACCCAAGTTCAGACTTGAACAGTTCTGGAAATTCCTGACAGAGTTGCCTGCATGCGTCCTGTAGGGTTGGGTCTGGTCTCAAATCATCGAAGATGGGTCGCACTGATATGGCACCATCTTGCTTCTCTGCTGGTAGACCCAGAAGTGCAGGTATGTTCATATTAAGCCTGACTATAGCACTGCGACCCAGAAGGTTGAGTCGAGGAACTTTGGTAACAATGGAATCAACTGATTTTCCCTGGAAATTGTCCCCACCCTGAAGTGAGACAACTGTTTTGAATGTGCCCAAGGTGGGTAGTGGTTGTCCATTTGCTACCTTGTATCGTCCTGTGACAGGTGACAGTGCAAGCTTTCCCAGATCACACCATAAGTCGTTAGAACAGAAGTTGTCCCCAGCACCTGTGTCAACCTCAAAAACGAACTGTTTTCCCTGGATTTGGACAGATTGCTGAAGTTGGGGAACTGCCTCGATGACCTTGACTGTATCCGATGGTGCTTAGAGATTGTCTTTACAGGTTGGGTCTGTCTCTGCTTCTTCAGACTGCTTCTAGGTGTCCTAGCTTCTGACAGTACCGACATATGGCTTCTTTGAATGGGCAATCAACCGACATGTGGTCTGTCTTCCCACATCGTGGACAGGTCCCTTTTGGGAAGTGCAGTGGACTTGGTGTATAGGGTGTTCTCCTGAGTCAGGTGAAAGGGATCGTCTCCTAGAGTCGACCTTGCAGACAGCGCTTGCTTTCGTCCCATACACAGTCTCCTTTGCCACCTTGGCTGCCTCCTCTGTCTCCATTGCAACTGCAATTGCTTTGGCAAAGGTAAGCTCCTCCTCCTTAAACTTGAAGAGTGCCTTTAGGACGGCTTCATTGCTGACGGAGCACATGAACCGGGTGCGCATTGCCTCGTCCAGAGGGTCTTTAATGGCCGCGAAATCGCACGTAACAGCGTCCTGACGGATTCGAGCGGCCAACTCTTGAATTGACTCTCCCGGCTTGCGGCACATGGAGGACCAATACTTGATCCGCTCGCGGATGACGTATCGCGTTGGGTCAAATTGGCCTTCATATATTCAACAATCTCTTCCTGTCCTTAGCTGGTGACTGCTGGGAGGCGAGGTTACTCAGAAGCTTGTAGTTTACTCTCGACTGATTCGTGAGGAAAACCTGCGCTTGTTTATCCGTAGGAATTGAGTTTGCTCCCACTAAGGTTTGGAACCCTCGCCCAGTAATCGCCCCACAATTCTGCCGTTGGATCGAACGGGACAAAACTGGGAATGACAACTAACGGCGCCTTTGGAGGTTGCTCCCGATTGTCCCGTGTGTCCAATAAACGCAGCGATTAGCGCCTCCGTCTGTTTTCTTCCTTCCTCCATTTGCTTCTGCTGCGCATCTATCTGCCTTTTCAGTAGCTCGATCAGTTGTGGTGTCTCTGCCATCCTGCCGACTACGCCACAAAATCCTGTCGAGTTTTCTCGGATTTCAAATGAATATGATTACAGGGAATCAAAGGGCACAGTACAGGCACAACTATAAATCAGCTAACAACTATAGCTAGTGTACGCTAAAACAAGAAGTGTCTCAGAACACGTGGTGTAAGTGTTAAATACTCCAAATTGCGCATGTGCAAGAAGACATAAGGGTTTCAGGTTACATGGTCAGAACACTGCCCCACTGTGACGTTTAGAGTTGCTAGAATTGTATCTGCATACTAGCATTGCCTTGTCTTTTAGAGCCTCTGCATTTGTGTTTCTCAATAAACACTCCTAACATGATGATGGCAGAACTCACATTATTTTGTGCCAACTAATAACTCTTGGTTGTATTTCAAGACCTTTATGAATGTAAAATGCATCTACCCTACTTTGAAATAGCAAGGATCTTATATTGCCAGAGGAAAGTTTGGACACATCTTCCCACATCAATTGCTGAAATTATAGGAGCAGGGTATAGTCCATTGATGTGTGCAAGGAAGCAACAGGCAGGGGTGGATTTATTTGGGCCCATATTTGTTTGCTGACAATATTTGCTTATTCTGTTCATACAATTATTCAGATGGGTCTTTAAAAATGCAATAGGAGAGGGTGTCTACATTTGTATTCACTAGTACCAGCATATATGGCTGTTGCTGACAAATCCTACAAGATGGTAGCAACAATTGTATAATAAGTCGCGGACATCCTTATACAAACTTGCTGAATATTGCAAAATACCTTTTTATCAATGTCTTTCCTGCATCTTGCTCCGTTCTTGTCTTCAAAAGGATGGAAGATTATTGATATCAGCACATGTCTCCTCAAAACTGCTGAGTTTTTAACGTTCAAAATGTTCAATATGGAAGCAATCTGATGAGTTGGTTTAACTGAAAGCTATTCTTCGGGTATCATCGCATAAATATGTAGGTATGTAGGTAGAGAAGCTCTATATGTCGTTGCGGCGTTATAGGACCATCTCACTATTCTTCCGTGGACGACTTAAAAGCTTAGGAAACCTACAGCAAGCGCTGCAGGTACCAGTATTGCATCTTCCACGTGCAGCCTTTTTACGAGAACAACGCTGTAAACTTCCGCCATATCGGACCCACCCCCAAAACGACAACCGCAAAAACAAAATGACAGCTCTGCAACTAAAAGCTGCTATATCTTGATTTTGGCATATTATTTTGATTGCGCTTCGCAACTAAAACGATTGTGTAGTAGTAAGAATTACATTCAGATTAAAAATTGTCTAGAAAAAATCTGTACTTCTAGCCTGAAACTACCGCGAAATGAGGAGTCAGTTGAGAGTGCCCGGAGACATAATATCCCTAATGATCCAAAAAAATTCAGAGTACATCACAGCAATGGTTGGACTATCAAAATAAACAACTACTTTTGATTTATGTTTAGTGCCAATTGGTTTTCATTTTGGCTGTTTCCAACAAACTAGTACCCGTTTCTCATGGAAAGGGTGTTAAGTATTCGCTACCGTATATCGTACTTTTAAAAAAATTGCGAATGCCGGAAGTCGTTTTTGATGCCTACTAATGTATTATACGTTATCTAAAACATACAGTATAAAGGTAGCTTTTAGGGAAGCAACTGTTGCATGTGCAATGGCCCTAACGTCACAGCGCGGATGGATTACATCGCGCACGTTAGAACTAGATTATAACGTCCACCAACGAGGGGGGGGGGGGGGGGGGGGGGGCGGGGCGGGGGTTGTCTCAAGTAACACGCTTCTCATGTCAGTCGCTCAGTACAAACAGGCAATTAACCTCATTCATTGCACTTACTTTATTCAGTAGCTTTGTGCTCGCACATGACGTACCTGGTTATCCTTAGGTACCCCTACCCCATTTTGAGGAAGGAAATAGAACACCGATGGTAGCGACAGCAGTCCCCAGACGATTGTGAGTATCGCCGTGGTCACTAGAACCTCCACCCAAAGTTTCCACCGACGTTTTGCTGGCGCATCTGTCTGAATAGTCAATTGATCGGCCCGTGTGTATCCAGTTCGAACCTGCATTGTGACAATACTATTAGCACGCGTGCATGGCTTCTCAGTCATATCTGGCATCATAATGTAGCCATAATTCATTGTCATGTCTGATGGCCGTGGGACTCGTGCCAAAATAGCACATTCGGTTCTCACAATGACGTCACAGTCGCCATCTTACAGTACCGGCTCGCAATAGCGGAAAAGTCACAGCTCGCAAAAACGGAAAATAATGGTGTTCATATAACGCAACTTTTCTGATTTCATCTATCAATATCGATCGATCTGGACCGCCCTTCATTTTTATTAGCGGTAAGGTGTGCCAACGGCTTTCCCAACTCCACTATGAATATGGCTTATTTTCCGTTTTGCGAGCTGTGACTTAACGCTGTTGCGAGCCGGTAGGCCCGGTACTGTAGCGCCAAAGTTTCTTACGTCAATTTGGTAATAATGTATTGCGGTGCATGTAATAGCGTGAGATCAGTTTACTTAGGGTACATTTATCTATGTATTATATGGCTTCGCTTTTGCTTTTAACCTTTATCCCCCTTTGGTCCTCAATGGAGGTAGTCTAATGGTACACCTCAACAGAATTGCAGATTCTACAATAAATCTGTCATGATCGCGCAAGTTGACGTTCTTGCTACCTGGGTCTATAAGTGTAAATACAATATCAAATCCACCAGAAAAATTTAGGAAACAAGTAATAAAAACATTCTCTATACGAGAAGGTTGGTGGTATATAGGAATCAAAGGTGATGGTGATGTAAAAAAGCAAGGGAACAAGGCTTCGGATTGAAAAGAGAAAATGAAATAGCGGACTGACCTATACTATTAGCACGCGTACGCACAGTTAAAGAGGACAAAATGCTGTCTATTTCATTTTTCCTTTACATTCTCAAGTACAAGACAGCATGCAAATGATGCAGATGGCGGCTCGTCTAGACATTGTTGCAGAGAACTTTTGGTGTCGTAATAGACATAAGAGTCAAAGTGTTCAATCCTTTTGCCAAGTCTTATGTGATAGAATCATTGACCCAAGGCTAAGGTCGTTTAGAAACGTGCCTATGAAGCTAGAGTTCATGAAGTAGAACTTGGATGTTTCACATGCACCACTGGTGTTTTCTACTTCTGTTGGATTAGATCCTGCTGCCAAAACCTTCTTAATGTTTAATCTCCAGGAAAACATCCTTTTTTAAGGATGTCATTATCCTTAAATAAGGATCATCTATTACATTGCGTATTTTTGCTAACCAAGCAAGTAAGATAAAATAAATGCTATTGGTCAATTTTATACTGATTAGCCTCTATAACAAACTTTAAATGATGTCAATATGATCAATGTCCATGTGGTAAAACAGGAAGGAAGTGGCACATCCTTATTTAAGGATCGACACAATGCATCCTTAATTAAGGATCACAACAGTAGAGATTATTGACCATAAAAAACATAATGGTTCTAAAACTCTTGATTTTCTCTGATAGTCAATTGATCCAGCTACTCACAACCTGATTCGTCGAAGAAATATCTTGTGGTTAATAAGTTATGTTTATTTGCACCATAACACTTCAAAATTAATATCAAGCATTTGTACAATGACGCGTACTGATGTAGATGCATGCTCTCTTCTGCTCAAACGCCAGCATGGACGTACCCTAGTCTCACTGAAACCACGTGCACTGCATGTGGTTGTTCTGCCGCCGCTCCATCGAATGGTGTGCTTTCTAGTACTATCATTGAGTACAGTACGATGTACAATGGGCATTGGGGGGGGGGGGGGGGGGGGGGGGTTGTACGGGAGATTTAGGAAGCGTTGCCAAGTGTCATACGATATGTGTTATAGCTTAGTGGAGCATAGCTCCACGCCATTGCCTAGCTGTTGCTGTCGCTGTCACTGTCATTTGATGCTGCTTTGGTCACCTAGGCCTACATGCATGTTATGCATCCGTACTGAGGAACTACATCCGTTGCTTTCTGTGGCTCCCTCGGTATCTAAGCAGGGTTGCTTAGCTTGACGCTTTCGAGTGTATGCATGCAATCGCGCTTCGACCTTTGGAAGTTTGAGCGTAGATTGTCGACGCCGTGGATATAGTTCCACAGATCCATCTGACAGTGTACATTCTACTCCTAGAGCTACCAGAAACCTGTCCTTCCTTGCCATACGTCGCTTTGAGTTAATTTGCTCTACTATATCGCCAGTGGCAAATGGCGGTTTCGCCGTATTTACACTGTAATACCGGTTTTTGAGCAAGCCAAACCTGTTTTAATCGCGGCAGTATCGCTGATCTGCATGATCTTGAATCTAGTGAATCACTATAATATAAACCAAAGCATCAAGTGTACATCATTCTTTTAGAAAGTGGTCACCATCCTTATTTAAGGATGGTCATCCTTAAATAAGGATTGCGGGAGATTAAACATGAAGAAGCTTGGATACAATCTAACCCTTTTTTGGCTTCCTGCCAAATTGAGCTTTTCGTTGTTACGTTCTGCAATCAAGTGTTATCGTGGCTCTAGATCATCACACCATCGAGGGCACATGCTCCTCAATAGACTCTGCCATCGATCTTTCCTACTCAGCAGGCAGAAAAGATTAATGTCTTGTTTGTTTGCCCTAATGTTTGTGTATGTGGTAATATACAGGGTCTTTGGAACGCTTTTAAATGAATATAATTTCTTAATAGGTTTGTCAATCTAAATGAATTTTTAACTGATCACCACGTTTTGTCAAATACGAACCGCATTGTTACAATTCGTTTATCTTTATAGCGGTTCAAACGATAAAATCAAATAGCTTGCAATTAACTAAATTGACAAATCAATGTCCGACAACTTTTAATTTATATAAACTGCAGAATAAACTTGATGAGATTTTGAAAAAGTATGAAATTTGATTGGCGTTTTACTAGTTAATATTCAAAACAACAAATCAAACTTGAAAAAGCTATATGACCACTACGTTTTTATTAACTTTGAGTTTTAATAACGCACCATTAAATAATCCATTACCAAATCGAATTAAATAATGTTATGTACTTCATTTTATACTGGAATAATTTATGATGGTTATTAAAATTATTTACCACATAACATGCAGGTTCAACCTTAATAACTTTAAAGCAATGATGGTCTTAAATGTTGCATCTCTATCATCCTCCGGCTTTGGCAGTACTGACAGTATCCATCTTCAGCAGGCAGTAGTGGCATTTAACTCCCATGTCTCACTTCCCAACGCCATTTCACTTCATTTTGCTCTGGCCTGTTCCAGCCCTACCCAGAAGGTTTTGTCAGGAATGATCGAGGACCCAACTTGACGGATTCTTCTTCACATGCCAACAGAGCTCGTCTCCTGTTGGAGGCAGCCCCTCATTCTTCTTCTTGGCTATCAGTGGTCCCTCAACTAGTTTGGGCTTGCACCTCGAGTCCATTGAGTACCGGATGGCCATAAAGTGGTGGCTGGGACTGGACACTTCAGGTCGATCCATGTGCCCATTCTGCCCCGATACTACCCTTGATCCTCTTGGTCATCATGGGGGAGAGATGTTGCTATATGCCACAATCGCTTGCTGGATGAGATCTTTGACCTCTGTCATTGTGCCCACCTGAGCGTTAGTGTAGAGAGAGGCAATGGCCTCACTAGAGAACTTGATCACACCAGACCAGCTGACAATCTCATTCTTGGATGGGACAGAAGCAAACCTGCTGCACTGCACATCACTATCACATCACCCCTCTGCCTGGCCATCTTAGGTGAGTCATGTCACCATACTGGTGCAGCAGCCCTTGCAGCAGAGGCCTGTAAAGTACACTCCAATGGACCCAAATGCCAGGAGTTAGGTTGGTCCTGCATTCCATTGGCAGTCGAGACGTATGGAAATTGGGGCAAAGAGGCCCATGTTACCATTGCAAGGCTGGCATCTCACCTGGCCATTCACCAGTCTTCCCCCAAGTCATCAGTGGTGGCTGAGATCTATGGGCAATTTAATACTGCCCTGATCCGGTCCATTGCCAGAGCCATCCTGGCAAGAGAGCTCTTACCCTCCGAACTTCTTATGTTTGTGTTTGGTGTTTTGTTCATATATACATGTAAATGTATCTATTAAAAATAACTCACTATTGAACCTAGAAACTTGAAATCAGTACTGTTCCACCGCATATCCAGATCATGTGCTACTTATTATTAGTTATTAAATTATCAATCTTGAATAACTTTGTTAATAGAGGGCTTTGAATATTTTGATTTATGAAGGATTTGATACAGTTACTTAACCGCTTACAATAATAGGATTTTTTGTATTTGCCTAACTACTGCAACATATGCTAAAGGAATCAAGAATTTAATTAATTTCAATCCTGAGTTTTAAAGCGTTGCGTTCTTTCGCAAACACCCTGTATACTTTTCCACATTTGAATTTCTCGTATTTCTATTTTTACAATTTCGGCTCACAATGTTTCACGGAATTCTATTTGTGCTCTGCGTCGGAACATATTGAAACTGAAATGAAAAATCGTTGTCTTCGTCAATGTAATGAACAGTGCTCAATCCGAAGCAGAATAATGGTCTGGAAGCAGACCCGACCTGTCTCGAATCACCGGAATCGACCCCTCGAACGGAACACGTATACCATTGTAGCGTGTAGATGTACGTATAGCGGTAAAATTGCATCTTAGTGTAATCAGTATTCATACCATGGTACTGTACTCGAAGCTGCCAACAGTATATTTGTTGTGGTGTGTTCGTGCGTGTGCGTGCATGTGTGTTTGTGCGTGTGTACATGTGCGCGTGTGTACTTAATAGTGTTTTTACCATAATCCTCCTCCCCTCCTCCCCTCCTCCCCCTCTAAATAATATTACATTGTTAACAGCCTGTTAAAGGCATACATACACATGTGCATATGAGATGCAAAACTACATGGCTACAACCATGAATGGACAAAATAATGTGACAGCATGGTAAACACCAGTACTAAGTTGGTTGCACCAGAGATAATATATAGAGGGATTGGCAACGCGTCACGTGAGCCTAAGATATTTGCAATTTTATGTGTGCCATCCGACCTGCTGTGAATCACATGAAAGGGGTACGAAAATTCGCTGGCGTTTTGGAACAAAGATGGATAAGCACGTTTCACTGTAGTACGCAAGCAGGTTATTGTATATGTGTATTTTAACAAGTTTTTCAGGAACGAGAGTTCTCCGCGTGATTTATTTTTGTCCAAGTTCAGCGAAAAATTCCAATGTTGGATGCGCTCTTTTTTGTGGGACAGTATCTAGTGAATCGACGGGTTGTTCTTTCTGAAATTCGTTACCCCAACTTAAAAATGGTTGTATTTTAGCGTGCCATTCTTGTTTTTCCAATAACGCGCTCAGAACCACCCGTATAACATATCGAGTACGCAAATCTTGTGGGACAGTGTAGTCATTGCTAAGCAAGCTAGTACTATAAAACATATACTGGCTTGTAGCACATTCCTTACATTTTAGCGTCCAAGTATAGTGATGTGCAACACGCGTTTGGTTGACAACCTGCATTTTTCGAAGGGAATGTGAATTTATTCGCAAAAGAACGGCGAGCGCCCACTGCCTCGCGAGAATAGTCTGTTTCTTGATCGTTGAGTACTACCACTAGCCTGCTCTATCCAGCTTTTATTACCGTTGACAAGAGTGTGTTGTTCCCTTCTTGAATGTGTATAAAAGTTTAGCATGCAACCACTACTGCTTAAAAGTCCAATTGGTTTCAAACGATCCTACTCTACTCCTCACACCCATCTCGAATGTAACCTTAAAATACCCCCTACACAATCCCATTGGTCATCTGTGGTGAGGGGATGGGATTTATTGTTGCTTGGAAGAGTGTGTGTGTGTGTGGGGGGGGGGGGGGGGGGACAAAGGGATTCAACAGGAGCAGTTGTGATGTAATGGAATGGGTTCAGGAGCTGGTGCACTGTGAAGGGGGTCTGGATCGAGTGGAATTTGGATAATGCATGGCTGCACAAAAGGAAAAACAGTCCTGTGACCTCATCTTCCCTCCTCCCACTCTTTACTGTAACTATAAATACCGCCAAATTAGCAACTCCCCCCCCTCCCCCCAACACCTCCACATGCCCAAACCCCACTTCTTTTACTGGAACAGGTCATTACATGTTAGTAAGGTTCACAGTGCACCAAGTTATGGTGGCTCTGTATCAATGCAATTAGTGCTGCATGGTCGTGAAGCCTCCAGGATATAAATATGACTTTTGTAACTTGTAAGTTAGCAAGGATTAAGCTAGTAAACCATATCACCCAAAGGTCAATGCCAATCCATTCCTATAGGATTATAGTTGATTGAGGAATAAGGCAAAACTGGTTGTCAGATCAGTGGACTTATGTCTACTCAAAGTGCCTGTACAAGGCTGCCTGGAAACTTAGGGGAACAGGAAATTTCTATGGATTCACGTGCGGATGGCACGCGTTAATTAGCGTTAAGTGAACTCGTTGCCAATCCCTCTATATATTATCTCTGGTTGCACAAGATCAGAGAGTTCATGTTGCCATGAGTGGCATGTGACACAGTACTTACACAATTATCTTTTCATGCATGGGGTTGGCAAAAGTACAGCCCACTGCACTTTACTTGTACGTGGTGCTAACGTGGCTTCCAATGCATATGGGGCTGTTCATAAATTACGTCACACTGAAGGGGGGTGAGGGGGTATCAGCTAGTGTGACGACGCATACATTAAGCATATAATATGGGACATTGTATGACGAGGGGGTTGGGGGCTCGATTTGACCTGCCAGCTTACACAATTCCCAGAATTGTGGTTGCAATTTTGGGTAGCACAGTGTGCATATTTGTTTCGTTGAGCTGTTCTAAAATAACTTTTACAGATATCTTTGTAATTTGATAATCAACATTCACATACTCAAGTTTATATGAGGTTGTTGATCGGGTTGATTGAATCTCCCATAACCTTAACCACTACTGAAATCCAAAATTGTTAAAATACAACGTCTGCGGACCATAAATACTCAATTTGCATCAGTAATATCTGAGCATTGATCATGGAATAGCATTGAGCATCTCAGTCTTACTGATGCATACTGAATATGTGCATTCAATCATTTCATACAGTCCTGTACATAATCATATGTAAGTCTGTGTAACACATATTACTTCATATGTGTCACCGTGATCCAAAGATAGAGCTACCAACACGAACGTTTGTGCTACCAGCAGCAATGGCTTCCTCGTAATCGGCAGACATCCCCATACTTAGCTCCACGTCACCTGTCATCACAATACCTTGCTCACAGATCACTTTCTTGCACTGCAAAAGGCAATCAAAGTCCGGATTGGGGCCCACGGAGTAGTCATGTCCTGTGCGCCCGATTGTCATCAAACCACAAAACTCCAAACAGCCGCAAGTATTGACAATATGCTTAACAAGCTCAGGAACAGCTCCAGGCGAGCACCCGCTCTTTGAATCTTCCGCGCTAGTGTTGACTTGAACAAACACCTTTAGCCTCCGCTCGGAACCGCTCTTCTTCCAGCTACTATCCAGCTGAGTTGCGAGTCTATCAGAGTCGACGGTTTCAACAGCCCAGAGGTTGGGTACGGATGCCAGTGTGTTGCACTTATTTCGCTGCAGATGGCCGATGAAGTGCCAGCGAATGTCAAGCTGAGAAAGAAGTTGATGGTTTGCCTTTTCGACTAGTTCCTGTACGTAGTTCTCACCGAAGTGCCTTTGACCGTATGTATAGGCAGCGTGAATAATTTCAGGAGTTTTTGTTTTTGATACGGCTACCAACCTCGGCTCTCCCGCTCCCTCGCGACGGTTTTTGTGAGCCGCTTGGATTTTTTCACCCACCAGGTGAATGGCCTTGCCAATGGCATCTTCCATATCGTGGTGTGCTTCAATTAAATACGACTGTAATGACAAGTAATAGCATTTATAATTACAATCAGCTGATGACGTAATTGTTGGATCATCACTGCAAAAGTTACTCGATCAGGAGATCAATTCTATTAACACGAAACATAATCTCGAGATTGCGCAAACAAACCATGGATCCAGGGTTTGCGCAGGACAATCCCTGGATTGCGCTTCGCGCATAACATATTGGAGGTTTCGTTAGAAACTTCCATATAGAATTTGACTCCGACTATGAATCTCATTACAAATAAGCGACTCGTCGCTAACAAGACTCCCGACGATTGGATCGTTTAGCTTGTATATCAATCGAACTAAGAAGTCAAAAATGAGCAGTTTCGTCTTTGTTTTATGTCACAGAACCGCGCAGTTGCAGAGAACGAAAGTGCCGTCTCGTACCCAGTCCCAAAACAAGGGGCGGGTCTCCTCCTTCTTCTTCTACTTGACCACGCATAACTCGGGATAGGAACACTTTTGAAAGATGAAAATTTCACCAATCGTCGGGAGTCTTGTCAGAGACGGGTCGCGTATTTTTAATGAGTCAGGCTTCTCAAATAGACTGCCAACGACATACACCAACAACCACATACCTACCGCATAGAATAGTAATACAATAAAAATAAAACAGTTCCTAACTACAGTCTTCAGAGCCTGTCTCATCTGCTTTCTGTCAAGGAAACTTAAAACTGAACAAGATATAACAAAAACATACACACCAGGGAGGAAAACAAGTACGCAGCCTCTTGTGCAAATGGTTAGACTGACTCAGTCCGGAAATCCATTCTCCTACATATACCCCCCACCCTCACGTGATTTGCATCACACCGACACATGCAGCGGAGCATAGTTTCTGTCTAATTCACTACGGTCAAACGACGAAAACATATATTACCGCGCATGTGCTTTAGCTGAAGAAGAAAACGACTTACCTGTGTATATGGATGCAATTAACCGTATGTCTCATAGGCATGCATGATAATAAGTGAATGTCTGCTTGCTTGACCATGCACACTGCATGGTATGATGTGCAAGAATCTGCACGGAGGATGTCTGTTCCGATTTGAACGACGCAACCGTTCTCCAGGTTCAGGTAGTTCTGGCTCAGCAGGCGGCTGTGGTGGCTGTAGGGGTGCGGGGGCTATAAGTAGAGGCGGGGGTACTTGTTCCTCTACTGCTGGCCTCTGCTCTGGCCTCCTAGTTTCCACGTATAAATATTGCTCATCCTGCATGTGCATCAGCCTGTGAACCCTGCGGTTCTTTGTTAATCTCCTCCTCCTCGTCTGATTCCTGTTCATCCCGTGGTGTTGCCTTCTCATCCTCCTCTCTTGACTCCTGTTCTCCATGAGGTGTTGCCTGCAAAAAAGGTTTCAATCGATTGTAATGCACTACAGTCTTCCCTTGATATTATCCGGTCTTTGGTCACATTATTATAATCGGATAAAATCAAATCCGGATTGAATCGCTATTGTCCGTACCGGATAGTAATGAGTTCATAGTGAATTAATGAACCGGTCCGGACATAAAATAATTCAAGCATTACAGTTCAATGTATGGTTAGAGCGGTTTAAAATAGCTAGTAATGGCAACTTGTACGTTGGGTTGCGCTCTCGCTACCTGTGGTGTATATTCTTTCAGAATCGCTGGAAGAACACGTAGTGCAAAACCGACACCACCCATATCTGCTTCTGCTGCTTCACCATGGAGTTCAAAGCAGGACAATTGAAAACGATTCTTGAAATTCTGCAACCAGCCTTTAGACAGCTTCAGCTCATCTGCAGTTATTCCAGCAGAATCACGAAGAATCTGCGCTTTTTCTGTCAGTACACCGTCCGTAAGGTGACCATTATTTGCCAGAATTAAAGTTTTGTTTCACCGCATCGTATTGCACGCATCGCCCTTCACAGCAAACCTGTTTAATCCAAATAAACAGCGTGGCTTCTAGAGTTGGAAACATTCCCGGCGATTATGCTTGCTTTCTTTGTTGGTGGCAGCAAGCTGCTCCCAGTGGTGTAGCCCCAGTTTTCGCCATTTACGGATCGCATCTTCACTTAACATGGAGCCAGGATGCGTAGCACGCCACCACCGGGAAGCATCAGCATGACTCAACCCCTGCTTTTCAGCATATTGTACGATTTCTAACTTATCTTGGTTAGTAAGCTCTGTCCTCACTCGTTTCGACATGTCTCAGGATGTGTATTGTTCACGCTAACAATTGGGCCTCATACGATGCTATCAGGTGGGCTATTGTGGTGTTTGATACTATCCGATAACTACTATAACAAGCGGATAGGGATAGTATCAAAATCCGGATAAAAACAAGATTATAAATGGCTTGTAACAGGTCTGTCACAGCATTTTAGGAGGATAAAACCAAATCCGGATAGATACAATAAGGATAATATCAAGGGTAGACTGTATTAATCTTTTTCGTGGATGTGCCAGCCGTCGGATATCGTATGTGACTTGACTTCTCCCTTTTTGCGCAATATTTCATATGGTCCTTGCCATGGTCGATGAAATTTGGGAGACTTTCCTCTTGGAACAGCAGGGGTGTAGAGCCATACATGATCCCCCCTCTGAAAGACACACGGTGTATTCTCTTTCTGATCGTACCCAGTCTTCTGACGCTGCATGCCTTTCTGCATGTGCATGCTGTCTGACATACTGATACACCAGCTGGAACCTTTTCTTCAGATGGTCCACATATTCGACACTTTCCTGTGGGACTGCTCAATATACTAAATGGTAGATTAAACATTAAATGCTCCGACAGCAACACCTACCTCCCAAACATCATCTCAAAAGGTGTTACCCCATTGGTCTCATGCACAGATGTACGATACGCGAATATCAATAATGGCAAGTGCACATCCCAGTCACGTTCCGCATCACCAACAGCAGTGCTCAACAAATTTAACAGAGTTCTGTTAAATCGTTGCCATCCGATTGATGGTGATATGCAGATGTACGAGTTTTTCAAATTTGAAGAAGGTCACATAATGACCTTACTTTCAAAATTTCTACCTTGGTCTGAGTGCAATTGTTCAGGCACACCAAAATGACAAATAAATTCTTTCACCAAACATTTAGCTACAGTTATTGCCTCCATGTTAGGTATTGGGTAGGCTTCCGTCCATTTAGTAAAATAATCAGCAATAACAAGAACATATTTGTTGTCTCTCAGGGTTTCAGGTAAAGGCCCCATGATATCCATCACCACACGTTGCAGTGGTCGTTCTACAGGATCAAGCTGCAAGGGCGCACGTGATTTAGCAGGTGGAGGCTTCCTAGATGCACAGGACAGACAACCAGAACACCAAGCAGCTACATCTTTCCGTTGCCCTACCCAGTAAAAACGCTCGCGCACCTTTGCAAAGGTCTTACTAGTTCCAAAATGACCTCCCCTTATGGAACTATGCACGGCTTCTAATAACACTGGGACCAAATTTGGAGGGAGAACTAACTGCAACCTTCTATGAAGCCCCTTGCAGGGAACATCTTCCCACTGCCGATACAACACCCCATTGTGCAGAACCAGATAATAAGACTGAGCCCACAATGCTTGAGTATGTGAGGACAGATGCTTTGGAAAAACTGGGGGGGATACATTCATTTTCCAGCCATTGAATAACTTGCCTAATGTTGGGGTCCTGTCTTTGTTCTTCAGCAAGTTCTTCCAGAGTCCAACATGGCAGCAAGATGTCCGATTGTACTGTAGCAACCTGTTGAACCAATAACTGACACTGAGGGCAAGGCATACGAGACAGGGCAGCAGCATTAGTATGCTTGCTACCAGGGCGATGAACCACCTCAAAATCATATTCAGAAAGGCACTCCAGCCATCTAGCAACTTGACCCTCTGGTTCATGGAAACTCTGCAACCACCGCAAAGAAGCATGATCTGTCCGCACTGTAAAATGCCTGCCATACAGATATGGACGAAAATGTTTGGTTGCCCAAACTAAAGCTAGCATTTCACGCCTTGTACACAGTACTTACTTTCAGCTTTTGACAGGGACCTGCTTGCAAAAGCAATGACACGTTCCCCACCTGAAAAATACTGTGAAAGAACAGCCCCAAGCCCCTCCCCACTAGCATCTGTGTCTACAATAAATGGCTGGTTGAACACAGGGTAGCCCAATATGGGTGCTGTTACCAGACGTTCCTTCACCAGGAAAAATGCAGCATCACAATCAGATGACCAATGCCATGTATGACCCTTTTCAGTAAGCTTTACTAAAGGGGCTACTATAGCAGCAAAATTTTTGACAAATCGTCTATAATATGACAAGTAAATAAAAACATTCTCTAACGAGAGAGTTGTTGGTATATAGGATTGACCAATGGTGGTGTAAAAAGCATGGAAACAAGAGTGACAGAAATATTATTGGAAAATTGAAATAGGCCTATATTTAGCACACAATACAACACACATGCCTGAATAATGGGCTAAATATAGGCCTATTTCAATTTTCCAATAATATTTCTGTCACTCTTGTTTCCATGCTTTTTACACCACCATTGGTCAATCCTATATACCAACAACTCTCTCGTTAGAGAATGTTTTTATTTACTTGTTTCATAAGTTTTTTTTCATCCTGTCATAGCAGTATCATAGTCAATAATCAAATGTAGGAAGAGGATGGATGATCCCCTTTATCTCTTAATGCAAGAACAAATAACTTTAATAGTACTGCTGGTGGTGGGGGCAGCACTGGTGGTGGGGGCAGCAATGATGGTGCAGGCAGGAGCGCCGGTGGGGGCAGCGCTGGTGGTGCCGGCGGGAGTAGCTGCTGGTAGTGGTGTGGGCAGTGCTGCTGGTGGTGGTGGCAGAAGCGGGGCTTCTGGAGGTGGCGGGGTGAAGGGGAGAGGAGTTGGAGGATGAATGTACTCTTCCTCCTCCGACCCCTCATTGGTGAAAAACCCGCGAAGGTCGTCAGCCATCTACATATACGTAACAGAGAGTATGATTAAATTTTTACTTCTTTATTTAGTGCAGAGCCTTTACACATCTACATAGAGTATTATTAAATTTTTACCTCTTTTTGCTAGCGGATGAGTGGCTTTTATACCTGCAAAGCCTTACACGTGTGCAGACTGTGCTATAATTATATTAGTCCAATTCCATCATATTAATGACAGGGAGGGAAGGGGTGTATGCGTGTCAGTTGTGCTAAAATTCTATTGGTCAAATTTGATCCAGTAAAAATGAACATGGAGGTGTATCCTACATGTAGTGTATAGATGGGTAGTGTGGGAACTAAGGAAGTGAACTACATGGCAGTACATGGCAGCATGTAGATCGATGATAAGGATATGTTCTCAGGTGAGGTCCTATCTGTGGACAGGGTCTGCAGCTTATAAGTGTGGGCAGAAGGTCTGTTTTTATTTCACTACATAAATGTGAGTGTGCTGCTTGAAGTACCTGATGGTGGCTTATCTTACTTACTGCTGCACAGGCAGATCACTACCCCTAAGAATAGCTTTTTCAAGACCACCATTATACTCCATTGGTGCATGAGATTTGGGTTTATACAAGGAGTAGCTATATGGGAAAAGGATATAGTTGCAGCTATTTAGTTCTCAGCCCTTGCAACTGTAACTATATTCATACAGTTGCAACATTCACGGCTAGACAAGGAAGTCTTCAGATAAGGAAGCTTTATCAGATTAAAACAATAGACACCACTGTACATACAGTTGAGTCACCATGCATGCTTTACATGTAAAGTGAATGGTTTTGTGCAGATCCGTGCTGCATGTACATAGTCAGGCGGGCCCTACTACCCACAGGTAGTAGGGTGACAAACCCGACCAAACGCGGTAGTAGGGCCGCCCGACTATGCTGTACAAATGTTGCATGCACAGCTTTTTAATGTTAATACAACATACCATAACATACCTTTGGGTGGTAGTGGTAGTTCTGTGACCCCAGCGATACCGCGTCCTCTCGGCAGCACATTTAGCCAATCAGACAGCGGGATCATTTCAATACCGTCTCTTTTCAGATGCTTTAATGGTAGCTGATTTTTCTCCCTATTAGCAGCACGATTTCCCTCGAGGTCCTCTTCATATCGCCGCCTTTAGTTTTAGCAGCACGGTTCTCCTCGAGGTTCTTCATATCGCCGCCTTTGAGCAGCACGGTTCTCCTTGGGGTCCTCTTCTTATCGCCACCTTTTAGCAGATCGCTTAGAATCAATATCGGCCTTGTAGCTGTCGCGTACAGAGGCCTTCTTCATTTCGGGATCGGCCTTGTAGCTGTCGCGTACAGAGGCCTTCTTTTTTTTGGGATTGGCCTTGTAGACTAAGAGCGCTCGGGCTTTAGCTTTGTTCTCGTATTGCTTTGGAGGTATTCCGCTCGTTGCTTAGATCTCTTCTTAGAAAAAGAACTTCACTATTAGCCAACGTAACAACTAATATATTAAACTGGATAAATATAGTGCAGGTTAGAGAATTTATAACTGCCTAAAATTATTAATAAATAGAACTTGATATATGTATGTCTATATGACATGTAAGGATAACGTGCCGGTAAATGTCGAAGCGATTGGTACTATTCCCGTCCTCCAAAACCGTTCCTAGCTCGAGTTATACCTTCCTAAGAAGAAGACGACGACGATGGAGAATTATTTTGGGACTGGGCACGAGAAACAGGAAATTGTTTGTTTCTCTATAACCACACCGTTTTATGACACGGAACAAACGTAGAACAGTAGATCGTTGTGCTCTCATTCCATCGCGATAAAGAGATAAGCGATCCGTTTCTCCGTTGTCCCTCCAGACGCTAGTGAAGTTTTATTAATGACTTCATCAACCCTCAATCAATCCTATATTGAACCTGCTGCCGCAGGTTCAGATGCTAACCCCAAAAATTGTTTCAATTCTTGCAGACAGGATGGAGTAGGCCAATCAGCAATACACCTAGTTTTGTCTGGATCAGTTTTAATACCATGCTCTGACACAACGTGCCCTAAATATTTTATGTTCTTTTGCAACAACAAACATTTACTGGGTTTTATTTTCAAACCAGCCTGCTTCAGACGGTCAAAGATCTCACGCAACCTTGAGAAATGTTGTTGGACTGTTGCACTGAAAATCAAAATATCTTCCAGGTAGATAAGACATGTGGTCCAGTGGAGTCCTGCTAGCACTCGCTCCATTAGATGCTGAAAAGTGGCAGGAGCATTTGTTAGACCAAAAGGCATGACACGGAACTGAAATAGACCATATGGAGTAACAAATGCCGTTTTCTCACGATCTTCTGGTGCCACCTCCACTTGCCAGTATCCACTTGTAAGATCAAGGCAGGAGAACCACCGTGCAGACCCCAGGACATCCAGTGTTTCGTCAATACGAGGTAGTGGTTGTGCATCCTTCTTGGTCACAGCATTCAAGCGTCTGAAGTCCACACAAAATCGTGTGGACCCATCTTCATTTTGACTAACACTACTGGGGCTGACCATGACCCCTGACTGGGTTCTATCACCTTCCTTTCTAACATGTCATCCAACAATTCTTTCACTTCTTCCCTCTGATGAATAGGCAACCTACGACCTGACTGCTTAATTCCTTTATGATCCCCAGTAACAATGTGGTGGTACACTAAATCTGTTCTCCCTAGATCACCCTCACGTTGTGACAAAATATCCCTATACTTCAATAACACCTGTTTTAACTCACACAGTAAATAAAAGGTAGTGCACGTCACTACAATTGTCTAGTGACATACCAGATTAATATAGCACTCGATAATTCTAGTAACATACACTCGATTCTAGTAGCAGTGAATATCACTGAGTAAAAATAGCGCATTACACTAGCGAATTCTCACGTGATATACCATTAGTGTAATCCACTATCGTTAATACATCGAGTGAAACGCACTGTCTTTGCTCACGTGATTCATTATGCACGTCACGGATAAGCCCACCCTCGGGTTTGCAATCACGTGATAAGACGATGACGAATTAACAGAATATAAAAACTTCGCATATACTAGTATAAGTTCGTAACTGGAAGTCAATCTCTTGTCCGTAAACTGATCGTCCGGTCTTGAACATTCGTCCGTAAATTGATCGCCCGTAAAATTGTGTTGAAAGACGGCGATGGGTTGGTCGGCTTTCTTTCGTTTCGCGCGACAGCTCCACATCACGCTTCTATAGGAATTAAGGGCGGAGAATGAGGGAAAATGACATTATTATTATTACAATTGAGCTCACCAGCAGACAAAAACAAATGGAGAGACAAGACAAGATCGACGCTACCAAGAAGGTATCGGCTGCCGGCTGGGTCATTATGGCGTACGTGCTTGGAGTTGCATACTGGGAAGTTACATAATATTTATGCAGGCAAAGTTGAATAAATGTATCCCTTTTTCATTTCCTTTCAAATGGCACTGTTGTTTGGGGAGAAAGTGAGAATGCCACGCCCAACTCTATATTGCTATAGCTACTGCTCTGTGAATACTTACTTGAACTGTCCGTTAGTGTCATAGAGATATACATGCAAAGTGTTCTTCACATCAGAGTACACCTGGGAGGGAGTAGGGAGGGATGGAAGCAGTGAGGGTCGAGGGGGCCATGTGAAAAAAAAAAAACACAATGTGTGATTGTTAGCAGAGCTTTGACCACAAAAGGACACATCAATGTGCCACCTCATGCAATATATACAGGTCTTCAGGTTTAACACAGTCATCACATTTACTAATAATACCATGTGCTTGTGGGTTAAATAATTCATTTCACGCACAGCCCTCGCGCTGTTTGTGTTTCAAGGTCACGCATGTTTCACAAGTAGGCGGTGGTGGGGATTACAAAGATGAAAAACTAAGCATTTTGAATGACATGTGGTGTTCGCTTACCATGCAGGTGTTTTGTTTGGCTTATTTTCGGAATAGTTTTTAATGTATTCATTTCAATGGAACTGTTTGCATAGTTCCCAGGTAGTTCACACACACTCACACATCCACCCGCACAGGGAATATGCCCTCTTCGTCTGTTTGATAGAGTTCATCTTGGTTGTAATGGTGCCTATGTGTGTAGGTGAAGATGGTAACACAATAACAAAGGATGTCTGTACTGCTGTCAAGACATACGATGTACACACAACACACTAACGTCTGCGTACGTGTGTATGTGCATGTGTGCATGTGACTGGAGCTGTTGGAGCGCACGCCCATGTCTGCTGTGGGCAGTGACGTGTGCGTGTGTGTAGTGTGTACGCTGACGTGAGTAGCGTGGTGTAGCTACACACAGGACAGAGATGCTACACAATGTTCAGTGGCTCACCAGGTCAGTGATGTTGGCAGACACACTGCCCGCTCCATGTCCGCGCCTCCCACCACAAACACCAGGTCTCCGTGGACCACTGCAGACATGGCCACACATAGCCAATGAAGTGGAGGTCCCATGTTCCATGCCCAACCATCAAATATCTGAACGTCATTCAAGTACATGTACCTAGGCCCATCACCTTCCCCTCCCATCACTAACAGCACCTCCACTTACACTAACCACATATGACCCATAACACTACCAACATCTCAGTCAATCATGGAGGTCCACCTCCCTCCCTCAACACTCTCACCTCCTTACTACACACCCCACCCTTATAACCAACCACCGACAGACACTAACTCTCCTCCACATACAGCTAGTGTGGCTTCCACATCTGCCTGTCACCCACTCTGAACTGATCTCACCAAACCTGTACACCCCTCCACACAACCCTACCTGCCACCTCCACTACACCACCACCACCAAACACTCGACCACCATGATCAAGTACTGCTGTACATGTTTGGAAAGTGAACATTTTTGTGTTCTGAATTAATCGAGAAATTTTATAGCTAGCTCAACGTCTAGGGACCTAGCTAGCAAGCTCGTATGCACAACTAACGGCTAATCTGGACACTGCCAACTCTATGTGGTGACTAGTTCGGTCTGTTGAGGTGGTCCCTGTTTTTGGAGAGGTGGCTACACTATCGGTATCCCCGCTCTAACCGTTAGGGGCCCAAACTACACGCTTCAAGCTTCTCTGTCACACCTAATCTACACATATGGAGGTAGCGAGATTCGTTGGACTGTCCAGATAAGCGCTAGCAGCTATAACGAAGGTTCGGACACCACTTCTGACCTCCCACACACTTTGGTAGCTACGGGGACACAAGGGCAAAGCCAGCTACCATCTGGACCTTTAAGCAAAACCTTAGAAAGGAAGTAAAATAGTTAGTTTCAATGGCCAACCGACTCCTTTTCTATGTGCTCTGTGCCTATAGAGAGACCTTTCAGCAAAAGCTAAGCTGACGTTACCTATTTTGTTACTTAGCAGGCTCTGCACTTTGATTTGGACAGCTCTAAATTATATTAAGTAACGCACACAGAAGACTTACAAAAGGAACCAGTTGGCCTCTAACTATTTTACTTCCTTTTTAGGGTCCCAACAAGTCATAAGACAAAGGAATCAAGGTTTGTAATGGAGCAATGCCTTCCCCAAAAACTTACATACTGTATTTCATGATAATTCATGAACAACTCTTGCAGATTGTTTTGTTATACTTTCTTGTTTGACAATCTCATTTCCATTGTCATCTTTTCTAAATGGAAGAATATACTTGGACCAAGTGCACATGAGAGCATAACATCAGAATGCTATTATATATGCAGCAGGTTATGTCCCATGAGCGCTAAAGAAGAGACTTTCGTGCTTACCTATAGAAGTGAGGCGGGCCTAATATTCCAAATGTACAAACGTTTTTTTTTCAGTCCATCATTCATCAATAAACTGATGTGACTATGATAGTCTTCTGTATACAAATCAAACCCACCTAATGGATGAATTACACATCAACTGTGCATGTGCCACACACTAACACTGCTTCCGTGAGAATAGAATGTCAAATCGACCTTTTGGAAATTAAGCCAAAAAAGTTATTTCTGATTTTGAAAGCATATTGGCTGATAGGCCAACTCTCGGTGAGCCATTTGGTATAAATTATAACTTTGTAACGTATATAACAACATACTTGTATGGTTGAAACTTATGCACTTCCCCGTTTTTTTTTTTTTATGTTCGAAAGGTGGTCGGCAAGCATTTTTCCTATTGCTTTTCAAAGTGTGCAACAAGTGTGATGCAATAACAAACTGCATGCGTAAAATGCTGCTCCATGTACGCGTGGCCGACCAAGCAAGGAAAGAGCTTAGTCTGAACCACCACCAGATTGGTTAAATCCTGAATGCGTAGCTCGGGCCCGTCACGATCATGATCAATGTACTTCAGACATTGACGTTATGCCAGCAGTGGAAGACAAGGATTCGATCGAGCATGCATGTCAGGCACACATTTTGAAGGTCATGGAGCTCATGGGCTGTGTGGCCATGCTTAAGTTACCCCAAAAATTATTTATTCAGGGGTTGTAGTTAATAAACGGTACAAGCATACCAAGAATGACCACAAATGCAATGCTTTGGGCTGGTGTTGTGTAGCTCTGATCACGGTGTCCTATGGTGGTTGGGGAATGGAAGCCTTGGGCTCGTTTAAGATGCTTGCCTCTAGTTTTGCCATCATATCGGGCAAACCAAAGTCAGTTGTGCTGTCTGAACTGTATAGCAGGCTCAACTTGCATCTGGTGAGGGCAAATGCGACAGCAATCCTTTCCAGGTGGCTCCCATCTTAAAGTTTATTAAACTGTAGCATGGTTTATTAATAGTTCATTCATGTCCTAAATATTTATTTTATTGTATTCTTGAACTCCTCTCGTCGTTTAACTCTCCTCTTTTGTTGATGTGAAGGCATCTTAAACAAGCCCGTGGCTCGTAGAGTCTGCCAAAGGCTTCAAGGTTGAAAGTGGGGACTTGGAGCTGCATGCTGTTAAATGGAGTAAGGGGTGTGTGCATGTGGTCCTGACCCTATAGGAGATGTGAGTGTGTGCTTGAAATGATTGGTACAAATTCAAGTGTTACGGTCTTGAATGATGGTACAACAAATTCAAATGACAGTATTCACCGATCGCATTACAGGATACTCAGACCCCAGATGTGGAATGGCTCGTGTTCTAATATTCGCAGCTGTGAATTTTTGGGTCTGGGTATGAGACTTGCTGGGGGGGGGGGGGGGGGGGGGGACTTATACAACAGTCTTGCTTCTCGATGTTAGCAAGCCAGACGGTCACAACGATTCATAATTACTAGGAGGCTGGAGTTACATTCGTACGTGAACCGGTAACTGAGATGATTGCGAAGCGAGTATATACAAACGCAGTGAATAATGCTATTATTATTACGCAGGCCCGTAAGAAAAGTTGTACTTCTAACTCGCAGGCGGCGCCCCTGTTTGGTGCCCGATATGTATGGTGTGGAATCCGTGCCAAAATTCACATTTTTGAAATAGCACACTTTTTCAAACGATACACTTTTTTATGTGACACATGTTTGAAATAGCGCACTTTTTTCAAATGATACACTTTTTTTATGTGACAAATTTTTGACGTGACACATGACACAATTTTGTGCCACTTAAAAATTGTGTCACTTAATAATTGTGTCACTTAAAAATTGTGTCACTTAAAAGTTGTGTCACTTAAAAATTGTGTCACTTAAAAATCGTGTCACTTAAAAATTGTGATACTTAAAAATAGTGTTTACGTACATTATTATTTCTATCGCCGCTTAATTAGATCTCTTTGACGTACATTTGGAGGCTCACCAGAAGCGAGCATAGGGCCATAGGCGGCCCCTTGGGGGGGGGGGCCGGAAGGCCTAGGCTCCCCCCTCCCCGAGCTATAGTGCCACTCTGCGCCCCCCCCCCCCCCCCCACCCCTTCCACCCCGTAAAATAGGGTTCAAATTATGAAATGACAACAGAATGCGGTTGTTATTATTAGCGTAATAGAGCTTCTAACACTCGCTTGTATGTACAATTAGCGACAAACAGTTATGAAATCTAATATACCACGCCCCCTTAGGTCCCTGTTAATGATTTACCCACTACTACGATGAGCAATTGCAAATTTCTATGGCGATTGCATCATATGCGGTATGACGCGTGCCTGTTCCGCTCTCTACATGTAATGTTAATTGCGTATTATGAGAAAAATTGCAACAGCCTTTATAGATGTCTGAAAGTGTTTAATTGTGTGTGTGTGTGCGTGTGTGTGTGTGTGTGTGTGTGTGTGTGTGTGTGTGTGTGCCTGCATCTGCTTATGTGTACACATGTATGAATGCCATCAAGCTTCAATAAAATTACATTCAAACATGAATACACATATACTTTGGTAATACCTAAGAGAGTACATAATCCAATACACGTAAATAGATGTCAATGCCATAATTGGTACTGTGTTGTAATGGATCTATTGCTAAACATAGATCATAGTAGTCAGAACTAGATATTCCATGATTAACTCTAGGAACCACAATTGCATCTTCTCTGTCATCTTCTTCAGGCAAGGGTCCTCCATAATCAAATCTAAAACGCTTTGTTGAAAAGCCATGCACTGTAAGTATCATGCTGTACATACATTCAGTACTAAAGTATTTTTTCCTCACATTAACCTAACCTAGAGTTGTTAATAAGACATGGCTATTAAACAATACAAAAATTAACAAACATTCTATATTGTTAATTTCTAAGTGAACATTCAAACAACTGTAGATGGTAAAATATGCATGATTATATAACTTACTCATCAACATGAGAATTATGTTCTTGCCCTTGTTGATACGTCCCTTCCATCCACAGTTGCAATGGACTTAAATTGCCAGCAGTACGTAAGAGGTGTTGGATCCAGGCTCCTTTCCACTGGTGAAGGTGATTATTGATTCGTGGTAGGTAAACAAAATGGAGACAGAAGAGATGAGCTTCACTAGTAGGGTCTAGAATATTGATAGCTTCCATGTAGAGAAAAAGGTGATGGTACATTTTGGTTACACCAATATAGACATCCCTCCATAGACGCTCTAAAGTGGACACCGTGATAGTTGAGTATAAAATTTTTTTCCTACTCCTCAATGTTTGAAATCAGTTTTATCAATAATGACTTGAGCTATAAAAATTCTAATAATGCAGTTTCGTTGGCAAACTAGTTTTCCAAAAGAGTTTGAAATTGTAGCTTATCATGTGACACCTTACTTTCTATTTTGGGGAATTTGTGTTCCTCGTCCTGAAAAAACATTTTTAGCTGATTTCTCCCCTATTCGGAAACAGATCAGGCTAAACATTGCCATATAACTACCCCATATATAACTGCACTACTTGGTCGGGCCGAAAGTTGAATGCGCTAAACGGTTGGACGACCGCGGCTGCAAATGTGTTGTTTTAGAGGGAAACGCATCTAGCTGATTGTCGCTTATTGCTTTGATTTTTGGCTACCGTACCTAAACAATGCATAGAAGACAGGTATCTGTATTTGAAACGCTAGTTTACCGAGAAGTTTCGTTTACTCTGCCGCTAAAATGTTTGCCTCGAACGTTGGCCCTGAAAAGTTAGCCATTTTCGGATGAATAACATTATAATTAGTGGTTATGATTGAGATCGAACAAGTTGAAAACGGTTCTTTTCATGCAGAACCAAACGGAGAGTCCATTAGCACGCAGGCTGCCACGAAGAGCTGGCAGACAGGGACCACCACTTTGGGAAGGTTTGAAGTGTATACGCATTTATAAATGTACATGTATGCATGTATTCATATTGTAACTCCAACTACTCACCAGGCAGTAACCCATCTTTTCACGGTGATTGCATTAAAATCAGAAGCATCTTTTCGACCTTCTCTTTGCATTTCTTGGGGAAATCCCTCGCTCAGCTCGATGTAGCTATAGTCTATGACGTAAGCGATTATCGCTGTAAACAGTATAATCACTATTATACTGTTTACAGCGATAATCGCTTACGTCATAGACGGTCTGGGTACGAGACTAATGTAGATAGTACATTCTCAATGCGAGTGTCCTAGCATCAACGTCTGCATGTACTCGGCTAACGCAAGTTCTTTGGTTGCACTTTCTGATAGCAGTCCTTCGAGCTCTGCTCGCCAGCTCGAGCTTTCTGGCACGAAACAACGATTGCCGCTGCAAACCTGCCGCTTTAGGGTTTCCTCTTGGAGTGCTCCTTGGCTTCAAACCTTCCCAAAGTGGTGGTCCCTGTCTGCCAGCTCTTCGTGGCAGCCTGCGTGCTAATGGACTCTCCGTTTGGTTCTGCAAAGAACCGTTTTCAACTTGCTCGGTCTCAATCATAACCACGATAACCACATACTGTCAATAATTATAATGTTATTCATCCGAAAATGGCTAACTTTTCAGAGCCAACGTTCGAGGCAAACATTTTAGCGGCAGAGTAAACGAAACGTCTCGGTAAACTAGCGTTTCAGATACAGATACTTGTCTTCTATGCATTGTTTAGGTACGGTAGCCAAAAATCAACGCAATACGCGACAATCAGCTAGATGCGTTTCCCTCTAAAACAACACATTTGCAGCCGTGGTCGTCGAACCGTTTAGCACATTCAACTTTCGGCCCGACCAAGTAGTGCAGTTATATACATGTATGGGGTAGTTATATGGCAATGTTTAGCCTGATCTGTTTCCGAATATGGGAGAAATCAGGAAGAGGAACACAAATTCCCCAAAATAGAAAGTAAGGTGTCACGTGATAAGCTACAATTTCAAACTCTTTTGGAAAACTAGTTTGCCAACGAAACTGCATTATTAGAATTTTTATAGCTCAAGTCGTTATTGATAAAACTGATTTCAAATATTGAGGAGTAGGAAAAAAATTTTATACTCAACTATCACGGTTTCCACTTTATGCGCTGATTATGTACACTTCTTCCAACCAACATTGAACCTCGATTTGGCCCACGTTGTGGATGGGTTAGCATGTACCACGAAACTTTCACATCCCCCCCCCCCCCCCCCCTTATCAGATCTGACGCGAAGTGGTAAACCATACTGCTGAACCGCTTGCAAAAAAAGGCTTAGTACAGTCTGAGATTCATTGTTATCACTATACAATGACGATATACTGGAATCCGACTGTATCCATCAATTCCCCCATGTATGACAAGCCTCCATCTAATTAAAGGTCAAATACATGTGCACTGTCAAAGGAGATCCCCACCAAAACCAAGCAATATTATCCCTCAGTCATGCACATGTAAAAAGAAATTTTTATAATCCCTAAAGCTTGTCAAGTTGAGATTGTGCATAGTGCTAGTCTGTGACTCAGGCTGTATTTCTATTCATAAACCTATTTTTTTAAATGACATTTTTACATGCTTTATGTGCATGCAAAATTATAAGATTGGTTAAACAATGATGTATAGAAGGAACTGGGTAAGAGAATAGATGTTAAATCCCTGAACTATAAGTTTAGAAGTAAATTTAGTAAAACCCACCAATTGTACACTGAACAGCACAGATAATTAATTGGGATTGTTCCAACAATGCTGTCTGAAATGTTTTAAACTGTTCAATTCTCACAAAACTAGGGGGAGATGCACATACTCCAATATACATAAACATACCTCATTAGTTTATGGTTTCCATCAATATGCCACAGTGCCAGTGGGGAACTAACACAATAGGCACGGCGAACAATTGTTTTGTTCCATCGTTCCGATGGAAAGAATCCCTTATTCTTTGTTGCTGTACGCGAATGCTTAAGCTTCTCAAATGACCTTCCATCAATTTGTACCCACAAGTGCAGCATCAGCATGTTTTCTAGCTGAACTGAATCAATTCCATATTTTGGTCGTCCAGTAATGGGGCGTTATGATTGGTTTCCGCATCATTCTGTGCAGCATTTAACAGAGCCAGAGCCTCTGCAACAAGATCAGCTGCAGCATTATTATTAGCTGCTAATAGATACCTGTGAAACAAGAAGCATGTTCATAGTGCACGTAAGCATAACTGCAATATACATTTGACCAATAAAACATTATGGGGATGGGGGGGACAGTGGCGGTGATGGTAGTGGTGATCGTGGTGGTGATTACATGCCTTCAGAGTGCTGGCTGGCAGAAATGTTTACCACAGTGAACTAAAGAAATAGAAATCAAAGAACTATAATTGCAACCTCAACATAGTTACACACAGTACACAATATCGTAGTTGTTGTAACAGAGTTAACATAAAATGCCAAACTTTTGCACAAAAGCATGAAATAATTTTTGGTATGCTAATACATGTTTTGTAAGTATCACGGTACAGGAAGAAATATTGCTAAGGTACCAGTGTTGAAAATTTAGAGTTATGTTTAGTTTGTTGACTTAATCTATATCTGAGCTATTGTTTTGTGTATTCCAACTTGTTGTAATAAATTATTTGTAAATGAATCAATAATAATGAATCAATAATAGCATAAATAATATGGCATCGCTCAAGCAAAAAGGAACTATAAAAATAAATACAAATTTATGTTATTCAGGAGTATGGCCAGATCCAATCATATGTGCGAAGGGATTTAGTCACCTTTGCTGTAGGCTTTATCTAGTGATGACAATATCAGTCGTCTTGCCTGGCATTCCAAAAAGCACTCTCCTAGCAGGAAGCAAAGGTGAAGGGGTTGGATTACACTTTTGCAATGAGGTTACTGGTCCTCAAGCATGATGTTGTAGCTGGGCTATCTTTTGAATCAGAGGGAAGCAATGCCTGGAAGTCACCCATCGGCCAGACATAGTTCTACACCATTGTCAAGCACATTAGTGGTGGAAACCAGTAAGAGGTATGCACTGCGGTGGATTACATCAAGGTAAACTTCCACAGACAATTTTGAAATCATTGATAGAGTCATTGATGTACTTGCACCCCTGTCTGATATTAGATGATACTTTGTGCAATGAACTGCATCACCTTCGCTCCGAGTGGTTCACATTCCGCGAGTAAAGTGGGTGAAAACGGCCAAAATTTGGGGGAGGTTTAAAATATAAAAGGTCCGCTGATTATTATTTTTCTTTTCTGACACGGGATACTGTTACTACAACTCTTGAGACAACATTTGATGCGTTCAGTGAGAGGACCATTGGTCTGCCGCATGCTATCTACGAGCTGGCAAGTGACCGGTCGACATCAGTGGCATCCGATGGTTTGCTCGTCCAAAATGTTCCAGAAGTGGAACTGAAATGAAATTGTGACTTTGGGATTGTCATTTGATTGAAAATCGTTTTACAAGCAACACAGCTGTATGTATTGGGGTGGAGATGTATAGCGCTAGCGCTTGAATAGGAGCGCCCAACATGTACTTTATGTAAATCGATCCATACAATATAGTATAAAAGTCCACCAGTCACTGTACCAGTGTTGGCTGCGAATGCGCTCCTTCCCTATGGTCACTGGAGCCAGGCTATAGATGTACACAATGTCACGAGGCAAACTATCAGTTTCGGTAAAATAGCATATCGATACACACGTACATGCATGTACACCATTGATAACGTAAAAAGATTACAGAAAGTTTGCTTTCTCTCTGACTTTTAATTTTCTTTTTAAACTACTAACTTTGCTTTTGATTGCTTTGTCATGTTCCAAGGGATGTGGTAGGCATAGTGCAGCCTTGAGATTTCTCAGGGCTTCTGCAAGCTTGATTGTGGGATTACGCACTACCAATTCTTCTAGGTGTTTTAACATACTGCTTTGGTAGATTGCTTCCTCTTACTTTTTTCATTCTTATCATGATCACTACCTGCATTGTCCTCATCATTGGCCTTCCTCATTTTGCCCGAGGAAACACGAGCTCCTCGATCAAACATCCTTTTTATGTTGTACGGTTCCAAGTATGCCCGACCATACTGAGCCCCTCGCTGCGGACGCCCAACCTTTGTGTTTATGGTTATGATTCAATGGTTCGCTCCTCTAGCTCTGTTGCCTTTGCTATGTCAATTCTAGCCCTTTTCGCGCTGCTTCTCTTTGCTCGCTGCCAGTCGAAGTCGCTTCGGACTTAGTTGCCCAGTACTACGAGCAAGCGCCACTCCAGGCTCTACACCATCGCAAGCACATCCGCACCTTTTTTATGCGCTGCCACACAATGGGCCCATGAACCAACGTTGCATTTGCAACGACGAGGCTGTTCAGAATCCATTGATCCCGTAGATTAACTATTGGTGGTTAGTTAACTGCAGTATTTGGGCTGGCAGGTCCCATACGCTTCATCGCAATTGTTTGGCGAATGGGCATTTGTTTAAAGGATAAAAACGTAATTTTTATCTCTTGCACAAGTAAGTACGTGATCGGTAAGGGTTTTAGTATTCGTATTAGCATTCAAAATCCACTTTATATATACCTTTTTGAGTACCGAAACGCATTATTAAAAGTATGCACATCTCTTCTACAACAAATCCATTTGGTACAGGATAGATTCTTAGCTTAATCCGATAGGTTCCTGTACTAGAATTTCATATAGTGCTTACGACTGCATTACTAGCGGACCTTTTTTTTTTAAATGCCCCCAAATGGTGACCCAGATTACTCGCGGATGCAGTGTTAAGATTATATTTAAAAATTCTCCGCTTGCATGCGTTGGAATTAACACGGTGAAACACCTACATTCCTATCCCGACCCATAGGAATTCCATGATGGCGAATCGAAACAAACGATTTTTAAGAGTTGTTTTTTAATGGAGTTGACCATTGTTTGGAAACATGTTATATCTCCCACTTCGTGGAAATTATGTGATTTTTTTTTTAGTAACTGCACTTTTTGAATTCGATATAATCGAGACGTTTGAAATATGCCACTATTACATAGGCGGCCCCAGCATAACAGGGACCTAAGGGGGCGTAGTATGTTTAGATTTCATAACTGTTTGTCGCTAATTGTACATACAAGCGAGTGTTAGAAGCTCTATTACGCTAATAATAACAACCACATTCTGTTGTCTCTTCACGTTATTTTAATTTGAACCCTATTTTACGGGGTGGAAGGGGTGAGGGGGGGGGGGGGGGCGTAGAGTGGCGCTATCGTAGACCTTCCGCCCCCCCCCCCCCCCCCCCCCCACAGGGGCCGCCTATGGCCCTATGCTCGCTTCTAGTGAGCCTACGTCAAAGAGATCTAATTAAGCGGCGATAGAAATAAAAATGTACGTATAGACAATTTTTAAGTGACAATTTTTTCGTGACACAATTTTTAAGTGACACAATTTTTAAGTGACACAATTTTTAAGTAGCACAAAATTGTGTCACATCAAAAATTTGTCACATAAAAAAGTGTATCATTTGAAAAAAGTGCGCTATTTCAAAAATGTGCCACATTAAAAAAGTGTATTGTTTGAAAAAGTGTGCTATTTCAAAAATGTGTCACATAAAAATAGTGCATCTTTTGAAAAAATATGCTATTTTAAAAATGTGAATTTTGGCACGGATTCCACACCATAGAAATGATGGTTAGTATAAACTTTGGCACAAACCTACTGCTCCGTTTGGAAACGAATGCACCAAATGAAAGAAGATATTATTTCATATTTATCCTCCTAATTTGATGATTTTTAAGAATATTTGGACTATTTTTACTGCTCATCTAATAACTGTCAAAATGATACGGTCCTTTAAGATGCTCTCAGGCTACAAGCTAGTATGATTTTTTTTCAAATTCCAGGAGGGTATCCTGTCACCTTAATTTTGTAAACCTGTCGTGTCGCTCGACCTAAGTACAGACCATATTCTTAACCACATTTACTGCAGGTATAGCCGAAGCTAGCCTGCATGTGTAGTGGCATATCCTGAGAAGGTGCTCTGGGTGCTTCACGCCCCTTGGGCAAAATTTTAACTGGTAAAAACATATTTAAATAAAGTAGGCCCTATACCAAACAAAGGGCCCCCACTTTTCGTATTGGGTCTGAAGTGGATAGCACTCCTACCCCTCCCCCCCCCCCCCTACTTATCGTACCTGGCCTGACCTGAAGCACCCCCCCCCCCCCCCCTTCCTCGCTGAAACCCTGAATATGCCGGCCCTGCCGTAGTGTGCAGGTATTCGCGTCGTGGTCAAATTTGAGATAATAAAGTAATGCCTTACTTCGCGCTTGCCTACCAGGGTTAGTATATATTTCAATCACACTAACATCGAAAGTCAGGCGGTCATCAAGACACACCTCTTCAGTCTGATCGAGGTTATTTATATTATTGCGAGAGTTTTATAATTGCCCATAAACATTGTTTAATTCTTTTAATAGTTTGTTAATCGATCCACCAAAAATTACGTCAACTCAGTATGTAGTAATTAGAGAACATATCTTGATTTTAACTTCATAATGCATTGCAATCTGAAACTGAAATTTTAAAAAATTCGCTATACGCTAAAAAGTTCAATTTAGAATTTTTTTGTGTATGACCTCCAATGTATAGGGCATTTCTAGATATGTACCATTTAATCTCCTTAACTTGTTCATTATGTAGTTCGACTAATGTACTCCACTTGTAGTCTGTTGCACTATATCAAATTTAGTGCAACCATCCGACGGGTACCCATGCTTTACGCACGTTGTCCCCAGCCGAGAAAAATTATGCCCCATGCTGGAAAAGGAAGGCCTGGCAGTGAGTCACAAAATTTCATCGGTTTCTTCTCGGCCGGGAGTTCACCATTGTTTCCGACCATAAGCCTCTCCAGTACCTCTTTTCAGAAAACAGCAGCATACCACCCATGGCTTCTGCGCGTATACAGCAATGGGCCCTCACACTTAGTGCCTATCGATATCACATCAAATTCAGAGCTGGTAAGCAGATGGGAAATGCAGACGCCTTGAGTAGGCTACCAGTAGAGGAGTCTTCCACAGAGGTTGCCGAGTCTAATGAGACAGTGCTGATGGTGGAAGCACTGGACAATTGTGCATGGATCCCCAATCACCGCGGCCTCAGTCAAAGCCTGGACAGATATAGGGACCCTTTATTGAACAGAGTAAGGAATGCCAGCGCGCCGTGATCCTCGGCAACTGGGGGACCCTGACCAACGAGCCCGTGTTTCACCCATAAACATTTCGAGAAAGATGGAATTGAGAACAAAAGACGGATGCGTCTTGCTGGGATCGCAGATTGTCGCACCGGAAGCAGGCAGAGAAGTCGTTCTCCGAATCCTCCATTAGGCTCACCCTGGAATAGTACGTATGAAGGGCTTAGCCAGGGGTATAGTGTGGTGGCCAGGAATTGATAAAGACCTGGAAGCCACAGTGAACTAAGTACTGCAATGCTTGCTAGTCTCATACCCAGACCGTCTATGACGTAAGCGATTATCGCTACGTCTGTTTTTACAATCGCTTGCGTCATAGACGGTCTGGGTACGAGACCAATGCTTGCCACCGATCGCACCTGACCACTCATAGATAGTATGGGAGAGGGATTGGAAACGGCGCACGTGAGCTATACATTTGTACGGAGACTTGAGCGTGCACTCCGTGAAGTTGCTAATTGGTTGTTAATTGGACTGTAAGAGCCTCTCCCCTAGTCTGGGGATCTGTCTGATGGTTTGAGACTATCAGTCTGGTAACCTGCGCGTAACGAATTTGTTTCCTACCTAGGAATGATAATTGGTAGGTATGAAATATTTGCGGGTTTTTGAGTATGAATAGGTGAATTTGCTCAAACCATTAGTCGGGTCCCCAGACTAGTCATGGCGGCGAGCAGTATCTTATGCTCGGGTTGCGGAAGAGACATTACAGAGACTCCACAAGAACGGCGAGGCCTTGGTGGAGGTTCCTCTAATATCGTGGATGGTGTGGTCAAGTGTTGGCGTCAATTAGTGGAGCGAGAACTATCGTCCAAGGCAGTGGCGGCGGAGGTGGGGGGGCTCTCGAGCCCCCCCAAAAATGGCATTGGAGGGGCTGAGCCCCTCCTCTAACAAAAGGTTCTGAAAATAAATTAATATACGTATTGTTAACTTATTACAATGCGGCACTGGTATCGTATCATATTTAGTACATGTACAGACGAACGTGTCGTCGCCTCAATTGGCTATATCCTGCAGCTGTTCTATCACGTGCTTGACAAAATGAAGCGAAGGCAGGTTCATTTAGATGAAGCGTGGTCATTGAAGCGGGGAAAAATTCAGGTCTTCGAGGGTGGTAATGAGCAAACCAAAGACGATACAGGCCCAGTTGACTTACCTCAATGTGCGATAGAGCCCACGTTGCCAACAGCTACCTCAACCTAGTCCTAGCATTGATTCTGAGTTGCTACCAGCTAACTGTTCAGCGGACTCGAATTACCTCCGCCTACTTCTAACTGTCCGGAGGAGCTGCAGCCAGAAGACATTGCACCAATCGTCCTTGCTGCTAATGATTTGACAGCTTGCGACTGTCGAAGTACGTGCTGTAGCAATAAGAGTGAGGTTTATCAGCTTAAACAGATTGAAGAATTGAAAGGTCTTAAAGATTTAACAGATCGTATCAATTTACAAGACGTCGCAAAAAATTTATAGCTGTTAATGATGAGCGATCGCATTATTTTGGCTCGTTTACTTCGTAACTTTGTGCATACGCATGCACACTTCATTTAAATCAAGCTGTGTAACAGATTTTGGGTCAGTTAAAAGTATTAATGAATTTAATTATCCTCGCTTTTAGAGCCCCCCCAATCTTATATACCTTCCGCCGCCGCTGCAAGGGTGTGTCAATTGAGAGCATCTTTGTCAATGATCTTGATGACCTGTCAAATTATGGGGAAATGTGCCGGGAGTGTTTTCGTCATTTCCGAAAGTAAGGAAGGCATGCGTAGCACAGGCTCTTTCCGTATCCAGTAGGAAGAACAGCAGATACGTATATACATCCGACCGGTTGCTAATCCAATTACAACGTCCATCTGTAAATCTTTAAGACCGCTATACCCAAGCTTTAAAGCAGCATTCTGTGCAGCTGCTCTGAGATCCTTCATTTTGGATACACGTGGTTAGCTAATTCAACATTGGTCAGACTTTAACATTTCATGCTTAAGAGGTAGGGCTATAACAATATTCATGCTGCTGCAAGAATCTTGCAGTAGGGAACAAATTCGTTACGCGCAGGTTACCAGACTGATAGTCTCAAACCATCAGTCGGGTCCCCAGACTACCTCTCCCCCTTTTCGAGTTTTTTAAACTGAGATATACGTTGAAATTAAGAACAGTACTGGTAGATCTTGGTAAGTGCATTCCAAAAAGCTAACTTTTACGTTAATAGAGCTAATCGTACCGCAGTTTTTTCGATCGGCGGACGACACACGCAAATTGAGACTTACAGGTGTATAGCTGTTTAGAAGAAGAAGGTAATTACTATACAGTAGTACAGTGTGATAGAGCTAACATAAATACGTGCCACAGGATAGTTTTGGAGTTAATATTTTCATTAATAGACGGGGAAAATGGCAAAAAACCTGATTTTGACCTCCTCATATACTTACGGGTGTAGTGGCTACACGCTTACTACAGTCTATGAATTGACTAGTGCACGCTATAGTCCGATGATTTATACATGCCACTGGATGGTATATTGGTCAATAAAAACACGGGTTCATCAGTACAGATCTCGTCTGAAGTGACTAATTAATTTATATACATCTTTTGGCAGGATGTACAACGCAAGTCAACATAAGTTCAAGTTGACTTGTCGCACAAAGCACAAGAATATTTCAAGGGACAGTGTGCCAATTCTGCTTTCTAAGCACCTTATGTTTTTGTTAGTTCGTTATTCTCAGCCAAACCAAAAGACAGCTGTTGAAACAGCTAGCCATTTTAATCAAGAATGGCCTGGGCACCAAAACTTCACGGAGTGCACGTGTTGATTGGTGTTGATTGCCTCCGTTTCCAATCCCTCTCCTATACTATCTATGCACCATTCACCCCCGACTTCACCCATGGGAGTTTCCCTCCCGCCCTTGGTCACGACTTCACATCGATTTCGCTGGCCCGTTCCTTGGCAAAATGTTTGTCGTAGTCGGTACTGATCGATGCCTATACGAAATGGTTGGAGGTTCCCTCGGGCTCAGCCCAAATAACTATAAAATTTCTTCGGTATGTATATGCAACCCTGAGCTAGCAACTCGTTTCAGACATGCAGTGACGAGTTCCAATCCTTCTTCAACCGTAATGGCATCAAACACTCTAAAACTGCCCCATATCACCCTTCCAGCAATGGTTTAGCCGAACGGAGTGTTTAAACCCTCAAAGACGCCCTCACTAAGTCGACGGAAGATCGGCTGGATTAATATTAGACTTGCTGGCTTCCTATTTGCTTATCGTTTAACTTCGCATTCTACCACCGGCCGGAGCCCAGCTGAACTGTTGTTTGGCCGTAAACCACCCTCATTACTCGACATATTTGGTCCTAATTCTGACCTGGCATCGCGCACAGCCAACACCGACAGAAACTAAATAATGATCGTCATGCAAAGTCACGTACGTTCCATCTCGGCGATCACATATTCGTCAGAAGCTTCCTTGGTACTCCAGAATGGTTACCTGGCATTCATGTCCAGCAATAGCGGACATGAATAATTGAATACCCGCGTCACGCGATAAAAATTAATTGAACGGGAAGTGTATGGAGAGATGTGTAAAAACACTCACGGTTCTTGTACATTAGCTACAATACAACATTACGTAATGGTTTATGATAGGGATACTGATAAATCATCTTTTCTATATTCTGGTCTCTGTAGAAGTGTTCACTACTAATTCCATACGCATTTTTGTGCTACTACGTACATTTGTACGTGAAACATGATATTGTCATGTTTCTTCAACTTTTTTTCTTATCACTCCGCCATAAATCTCAAGTCTACATCCTGGAATATGAAGGCTGAACTACTGAGTCATTAGTAGGAGCAAGTGGTGTATTTTAGACCCTTACACACAACATTCCCTAGGCACTTTTATGAACCGCACTTCAAAATCTGGGACAAATATATGAAATTATTAATTGTCATCCGACGTCACATGAGCTGATTATCGGTGCTTGCTAGAGCCGACCGTGCCTAGCCTAATAGTCTTCATAAACACCATAGCCTTATCTGGCATAGTTCCGTACTCGCAAGATGGGTGTTCGGTATGAACTAAGGGATATGTTATTGTACCAGTTTTGCAAGCGAACGCATTCTGTCTCTGGTAGGCCTACGTGGATGCATGTAGTTATAACTTCTACCGGCGGGGTTTTTTTAATTTAAGTGGAGCTTGTGCGTACACCATAAACTAACATACTTATAACGACGTACATTCTCGACTGGCGCTGGATCTAAACACCAAAGCTATGTGGTTAGTGACCGTGCAGTATGGCAGTATGTTAGCGAACACGAGCGCACTTTGCTGTGTCATGTGTATAATGACTGTTAGTACCCTACTGTATAAAGCCGATCGACAAGGCCGGACGTTGTGAATGCATGTCAGCTACTTTCTAAAGCTACGTTTGGCTGAAGAACTCTGTACAAGTGTGAGATCGAAAGATAAATAGATGCAAGAGACAGAGATCATATATATGTATCTGCAAGAGGCAAACTTTACTGCGGGGGTGAGCGTTACTGTTAAGCCGACCTCGGTTGGCAGGGCCCTGCAGGCCCTTAAGGTACCGTAACAGAGACAGTGGCAGGTGCGGATACAGGGGTGGGCAACTGAGTTTCGTCCCCGGTAACTGTAAGCC
>OY811984.1:3008357-3105857 GCA_963681505.1 Eunapius fragilis
TTTTTGATGCAGTTATGGAGCATGGATTTGTGGACACACGTACACGATTTGTCGCTATATACCTAACAAAACAGTATATGAATGTATAATTCTACGTCATTTTGCAACGCCTACTACCAAAATATGGCGACTAGTTAATACGAAACATAGGGTTCTATAAATAATTGTAATATTAATACGAAGGTTTGGTATTTCCCCAGGTATTTCCCCCCAAGTAGTGGATGCAGGGATGTTATGGAAAGCCCATTCTTCAGCCCTTCTGCAATATAACTATAGCGGAAAATTAGGCAATTTGGTAAATCCCTCTGTACTTTCCACACCCCCTCCCATAGCCTGGTAGAATACGCCTCTTCTAAACTCGTATGCATATATCAACCACACATGAATAAGCTATAGTTTTTAATACTGCTACAGCCATTTAACACCTTGTCTAATCCATGCTTCAGGAGGATATCAGTCGTGATCGCGCTCATCGTACAGTCATCTCGTCCGTCATCTTGGTGGTCGTAATCGTCTTGTTCACCATCGTCACCGTGCTCTTCTCTTCCAGCAGGGTCGCTTCAATTCGAAACACCTTTCACACATGTCCTCTTCGTGCGGGCCACTATCGTCTTGGGAATCTTTCTCTTTGTGAGGCCGCTGTTTCCTGCCCACACGCTCCAAGTACCTATTCACTGCGTACTCAGCCATCCGTCTCATGACATCTCTGTCGAATATCGGAATGGCTGTGCACTTGCACCTATTACATTTTTGACGATACAGGCGAGGTACGCATTGCTTTCTCAAGTCCACAATGCACCAGGCAAGGTAAGAGTTCCATCGTCGGTTGCATCTACTGCATTGAAATTGGGCAAAACCTTTAGTTGGGTAACAGCTTAGGCTGCGGAACAAGTGGACACTACTGATCATGATCCAATATGAGCCTCAACTCACCGACGTGGTATTTCGGTGCACTCCACATCATTCTCCATCATTACTTCTCTTATCACACTGCAGTACATTGCGCGGTCAGAATCCTCTGCTTCGGCCATTCTTATCACCGGCGAATTATTTCAAACCGGAGGCTCGATCATATGGAACGCGGACGCTGCCAAAAATCGAGGAAAATTTATTACGGTTAAATAAAAATTTCGTGTAAAAATATAAATAATAAATAAATAAATATATATATAATATCCGCTTTACGGAAAGAATACGAAGGAATACGGTATAATCATTCTATATTGTCAGCCTGCCAAGTCAACAACAACAGTAGGCGCGAAGCGGCTAATGCGGGGGGAACATCACGTCGCGACACAATTAACGCTGCCCATATCTTCTGTTACACGAAACACACGCCCCCACAACTCCTACGAAGCATCTCTTAATAACTCCAACTGGAGGTAAACCCCTCACCGAGGGGTACACGCACGGATGGGGTGGGTGAAAATTTACCATCCAGGGGGTCTAGGAGAACTCTGTTGGATACGTGTAGCTAAAACCAGGAGCAGGAGCAGGAATTGCTATCTGGACCCTCTACATGTACTTAGGATGCATGTGTGTACAACGCACTCTGGATATATGCAAGACCCTCTAGCATGTGTGCACATGTACTTAGGATGTGTGCAAGACACTTCACATGTGTACTTAGGATGTGTGCAAGACCCAGTTGATAGTGAAATTTTTGTCTGATGTACTGAAACTGTGCAGCCAGTCTTAGAGTCATCATATTTGATTGATGTGGATATCCAGTTGGTGTTTTCATGAAGTTGCAGCACACAACCTATACTTTGGCCTTTTATTAACCACTCAGTATTTTAAGATTCATAAATGAAATGCTCATTCCAATGCCACAATTGATCCTAGTACAGCAATTGTTTGATGATTGTGATTGATGGCACAACCAGATGTTTTACATTGGTGTAGATATATTTGACTTAAAAGAAAACCCAACAGGTTTGATTTGTTGGCTGCCAAGAAATAAAAGCAATCAACATAACTGACAAATCTTTTTATTTCATTTTTGATAGTGTTGTCTTGTTAGTATTCATTCCTCTGTTCATTGGTATCCAGTTTTTTTTTTTAAACCTCCAAATTCGATTCTTCCTTCTTTCTTGATGGGGGGGGGGGGGGGGGCCATAGAGAGGTTAAAGATACTAATTTCATATTGGATCAAACAAAGCTTGTCAGGCTTTTCTTCAATCAATGGGAAGGGGACAGGCGTAATACTTGTGTGTGAGGGGGTAGGTGTAATAGTAACGGGTAGGTGCAATATTAACACTGATGTGTAAGGGGTAGGTGTAATAGTATTACTGGACAGGTGTGGGATGGGTAGGTGTAATAATAATACAGATGTGTGAGGGGTAGGTGTAATAGTAACACTGGTGTGTGAGGGGGTAGGTGTAATAGTAACACTGGTGTGTGAGGGGGTAGGTGTAATAGTAATACTGGTGTGGGAGGGGTAGGTGTAATTGTGGTACTGGTGGGGAGAGGTAGGGTAATAGTAACACTGGGGTAGGTGTAATAGTAACACTGGGGCAGGTGTAATAGTAATACTTGTGTGGGAGGGGTCAATGTAATACTGGTGTGGGAGTAACACTGATATGATCTTAGCACAATGGCAATGGTTCAAGCGACCACTAAGGTAAGCCATATCCACAATATTCTTATCCAGTGTCAGACTGCTAGCTTCATCATGTATGCTTAGTGTGGAGAGGTTAGAGGGGCATTCCTATTTGAAAAACATTAGTGGCAGCTATTCATATTTGTATACACAGAATATGTTCAGGGATCAGCTGCAAGCAATAAATAATACATGCACATACACATCACACACACACACATGCACACAAACACATGCACTCACACAAATACTACAATTCCTGCATCTGGTTTTAGCTACTCCCAAACTCTGTCTTCCAATATGGCCTGGTAGGAAGACCAAAGCAGATTTCAGCCTTGCAACTAACTTTTGCCGAAATAAAACCACAATTGACTGCTTTTGTCTACTGATAGTAGTACGTCATATCGGAACTTACGAGAATATAGGAATCCTGCAGGATGATGAGTAGATAATTTTAATGTGTAATCTCCTTGAAGAAGGTTCACATGTGAATGGCTGGACACAAGAAGTACTCTTGTAAGTCCTGCCGCCCCCCCCCCCCCCCCCCCCACCCAAGGAAATTGGTTATTAGAAGTTAGGAAATTATAATCAAGAGTAAATCTAACAGTGACATGTGAAAATGTTAAACAAAAATTATATCCATGCACATGAGTTCTTGTTCTCTCATGTCTTTTCTGCCATACAGTTTCATTAGGTAACAATAACCATGCAGTACATGCTGCAGGAGTATGAGTATATACTGTTTCTTATGATAGAAAATCTTTTTCATTCAGGTTACCTAAACAGTAGTTTATTAAAAATAACACATTTGGTGAAAAGTTGTACACGACTGGTACATACAAGTTTGAATATGTTGATTTATGAGGCTCTTGATATAATTTCCTAACTTCTAATAACCAATTTCCTTGGGGAGGGGGGGGGGGGTGTGCCAGGACTTACAAGAGTATGTTTTGTGTCCAGCCATTCACATGTGAACCTTCTTCAAGGAGATTAGATATTAAAATTGTCTACTCATCATCCTGCAGGATTCCTATATGTCTCGTAGGTTCCGATATGACGTACTACTATCAGTAGACAAAAGCAGTCAATTGTGGTTTTATTTCGGCAAAGGTTCGTAGCAATGCTGAAATCGGCTTTGGTCTTCCTTCCAGGCCATATTGGAAGAGAGAGTTTGGGAGTAGCTAAAACCAGAAGCAGGAATTGTAGTATATGTGTGAGTGCATGTGTTTGTGTGCATGTGTGTGTGTGATGTGTATGTGCATGTATTATTTATTGCTTGCAGCTAATCCCTGCACATGTTCTGTGTACTCATTGTTATTACAAATATGAATAGCTTGTATTACTATTGCACCTACCCCCTCACACACCAGTGTTGCTATTACACCTACCCTTCCCACGCCTGTCATTACCACTATTACACCTACCCCTCCCACACCAGTATTGTACACCTACCCCCTCACACACCAGTGTTACTATTACACCTACCCCTCACACACCAGTGTTACTATTACACCTACCTCTCATACACCAATGTTACTATTACACCTACCCGTTACTATTACACCTACCCCCTCACACACCAGTATTACACCTGTCCCTTTCCCATTGATTGAAGAAAAGCCTGACAAGCTTTGTTTGATCCAATATGAAATTAGTATCTTTAACCTCCCCCAAGAAAGAAGAATCGAGTTAGGAGGCTAAGAGAAAACTGGATACCAATATGACTACTAACAAGACAACACTATCAAAAATGAAATAAAAAGATTTGTCAGTTATGTTGATTACTTTTATTTCTTGGCAGCCAACAAATCAAACCTGTTGGGTTTTCTTTTAAGTCAAATATATCTACACCAATGTAAAACATCTGGTTGTGCCATCAATCACAATCATCAAACAATTGCTGTACTAGGATCAATTGTGGCATTGGAATGAGCATTTCATTTATGAATCTTAAAATACTGAGTGGTTTATAAAAGGCCAAAGTATAGGTTGTGTGCTGCAACTTCATGAAAACACCAACTGGATATCCACATCAATCAAATATGATGACTCTAAGACTGGCTGCACAGTTTCAGTACATCAGACAAAAATTTCACTATCAACTGGGTCTTGCACACATCCTAAGTACATGTGAAGTGTCTTGCACACATCCTAACTACTTGTAAAGTGCCTTGCACACATCCCAAGTACATGTAGAGGGCTTTGCACACATCCTAAGTACATGTACATGTGGAGGGTCTTGCACACATCCTATGCACATGTAAAGGGTCTTGCACACATCCTAAGTACATGTGGAGGGTCTTGCACACATCCGAAGTACATGTAAAGGGCTTTGCACACATCTTAAATACATGTACATGTAGAGGGTTTGCACACATCCTAAGTACATGTAGAGGATCTTGCACACATCCTAAGTATATGTAGAGGGTCTTGCAACATCCATAGTACATGTGCACACATTCTAGAGGGCCTTGCATATATCCAGAGTGCGTTGCACACATATGCATCCTAAGCACATGTAGAGGTCCAGATAGCAATTCCTGCTCCTGCTCCTGTTTTTAGCTGCACGTACCCAACAGAGTTCTCCTAGACCCCCTAGATGGTTAATTTTCACCCACCCCCATCCGTACGTGTACCCCTCGATGAGGGGTTTACCTCCGGTTGGAGTTGCTTAGTAGGAGTTGTGAGGGCGTGTGTTTCGTGTAACAGAAGATAGGGGCAGCGTTAATTGTGTCGCGACGTGATGTTCCCCCCGAATTAGCCGCTTCGAGCCTACGGTTGTTGTTGACCTGGCAGGCTGACAATATAGAATGACTATACCGTATTTCTCTCCGTAAAGTGGATATCAACACCCAATGCTCTTTCTCCCCATGGGCACTATATCATCCGAGACAGGTGTGCAGCAAGGGGACCCTGTGGGGCCCTTCTTCTTTTGCTTAGTCCTGCACAAGTTGGTAGCCACCATAGCCTCAGACGAAGAGGCGTCCCATTTGTTGTACCACAAATGGTATATGGATGACGGGTAGTAGCTGGTACAAGGGATGCAGTGGCCAGAGTGATTGCAATTATTAAAGAACAGGGTCCCCACTTAGGCTTGTTCATCAAAGACCCTAAATGTGAGCTCTTTAGTAAATGCAATTTGAATTCCTTTCCAGTGCAGATGAAAAGGTCCAACACACCGAACTTGGTGCTCCTGGGTGCTCCAATCGGAGACCTGATTTTCTGCGCAAAATTCATCGCAAATCTTCGCTCCAAGATCCATGGTCTGCTTTCCAGGTTGCAGCAGATTGGTCCGAAAGACCCCCAGGTTGCATATTTGTTGTTACGCTTCTGTGGTAGCCTCTGCAAATTGGTATACACCTGGCCACTTTGTGTAAGAATGTTTTGAATTATTTCGCTTTTGGTACACTTGGTGTGCTTTGCAAACGTTCCTGTCGTGTGCTATCCCGTAGGAAGATGACGATGATGGGATGAGCATTTTTTGTCAAAAAGTGCACACGGTCTTATGGCATGGAAACAACGCAGAACTGCATGTTCTCCTTTTACTAATGGTGAAGTGACCTGACTCTTCATAGGCGTAGACAAGGTTGGGGGGGGGGGGGGGGGGGGGGGGGGGGGGGGTGAGGGCAAGGCCCTCCCGTGTTTCCTCTGATCATGAATATTTTAATTATGTGTTCATTCCTTATCAATAAATTGTTTCGAGATACAAATTCGTTAGCTAACTCAGCTATCTATAATTTGTCCGTTCTGATAATAGCGACATGTTACAGCAATGAAATATAATTAGTGTGGGTCAAGTAGTAAAAATTTGGCCCCACCAGTTTTAAAAAGTTGTCTACGCCGCAGCTCTTGGCTATTCAGCTAGACGCGAGTGACGTTCTTAATTACATTCATGATACTGCAGGATTTCTAGAGGCGGAACCAGGTAAAAATGGCGGTGAAATGGCACCTTGTTTCTATGCCATGGGGCTTCCTTTATAGTTGCTATCAACCTGTTAAGCTTTGTAATTACGTAAAGGTGACAATAAAATCAACTGCACTGGTTGAAGAATGATATTCGAAAACTTTCGCCACAGGCAAACCCGAAGGCGAACCGCCCCCAATCGGCGCGAACTAAGCGGGATAATGTGCACAAACTTCGTTCACCTATATAAATCTTTAATGGATCAATTAAAATTTTACTAACAGAACACTTCAATAGCTGCAGGACTTTACTACGTACCAACTTAATTTGAAGCGATTAGTGTGCTCCTATCAAAAGATTTGGTAGTTTGAATCCAATATGGTGTCAGACCTCGGAGTGCATGATGGCAAGGAGTTAGTGCAAAATCCAAGTATATATTTTAGAAAAACAGTCTGATGTGAAGTACTAAAATTTACAGTTTATCTGGCATATATGTTCCGTACCGATGATCAATTTGTCCCGTTGATCAACCGGGTACCCGGTTATTCAACTGGGTACCCGGTTGCGTTAAAACTATCCGGTTGTCTAACGGTACAATATAGTTTGCCCGGTTGTTCAACGGGACTTATCCGGTTGTTCAACGGGACTTACCCGGTTGTTCAACGGGTCTTATCCGATTGTTCAATGGGTTATCCGTATAACAATATCAGCTGTATACGCGCTTGTTAAAAGCGACTTACCCGGCTGTTCAACAGGACTTATACCAGGTTAAGTTGTTCAATGGGTGACTGAATATTTTGCATATTGAGGTGACCATATGGAAACAAAAACTACACCCCCTCACTACCCTGTCCATGAGTTATCATTCATAAGTGTCAACAAGTAAAAAAAAACATTCTCTCTGAGAAAGTTGGTGGGATATAGGTTTTTCAGGCAAATAGTATACTGGTGTAAAAAGCAAGGAAACAAGTTTCATCAGACGGGAAAATGTAATAGTCCTATATTTAGCACACTTCGACTAAGGCATATGCTGTTTCTGTGCTAAATATAGGACTATTACATTTTCCCGTCTGATGAAACTTGTTTCCTTGCTTTTTACACCAGTATACTATTTGCCTGAAAAACCTATATCCCACCAACTTTCTCAGAGAGAATGTTTTTATTTACTTGTTTCCTTAATTTTTCTAACACCCAAATCACTGTTGCATAGCAGGTTTCCCCCCTTTCATTTAACCAATTTAATTCAATCCAGACGTATTGTGAAAATTTTCTAGGTACCTTTGCTTAATTAGAACTGGTAAGACCGTATATAGGCTTTTAGGCGTTTTTGTATCAAAGCGAGTCCTCCAGCAAATTCTAAAGCTATTGGTGCAATTTTCATTGCTTAGAAGTGTTCCTGTCCCGAGTTATGAGTTCTCAAGAAGAAGAAGAAGCAGAAGCAGACGACACGCCCATTATTTTTGGAAGGGGAACGAGGATGGCAGTATTTTTCGTTCTCGACAACCACGCGGTTCTACGACGTGAAACAAAAACGAAACTACTCAGTTTTGACTTCTAGATCGATTGCCGCAACAAGTTAGACGATCCGATCGTCGGGAGCGAAGCTACGGTAGGGTCGAGGGATTTTAATTAAATTCATAGTCAGGGTCAAAACCTATATGGAAGTCTCTAGCGAGACTTCCGATGCATCACTGAAACAAATACAACGCTAAGAATGCTATCATGGTATATCCTAACACCAGCACACGACTGACAGTTCCAGACAAGTTTTTTGTTATGAATGAATTTTGAGGGAACAGACACACAGGACTTATGAAACCATTCTTTACAGGAGAAACATTGTATCATGGTACCTTCAGCGATGAGACGGCAAATACAATAAATAGAAATGGTTTCTGTGGTATGTTGTTGTGAGTTTCGGTGACCATGGGTTGGGAACAATGACATGTGTCCAATCTCAAAGCAGTTGATAACGTACTGCCTCATTTTTTCCTGATCAAAATATATCATGGCAGGATCTTGACCAAAAGTTATTGCAGTTGCAAATGCTATTGAGAACAAGCCGCAATCACTTGTGTTAGCTTGTTTTTGGACATCAGTTTAATGAATTTCAATATCAGGTTGACAAGACTGCAAAATATCTGCCACTAACGTTTGCTCATGATGAGGCAGTTGTCCATGGTTACAATCATACACTTTGACAGTAGATGGTGGTACACCAATGGTAGATATTGTTATCCAATGATTGTTGTTAATGTTCAAATAAATAATAAATATCTGAATAAAGGGTGTTCTTTTAGGCTCCATTTGAAACTTAAAAGACAGAATAGTAGACTGAAATCCATCAATAGGTGGGTTTGTTTCTTTAACAAGTACTGTGCTGCATTAATAAAGTCATCATCTAGCCACTGATGTGTTAAATTAAAAGAATTCCACAAATAGAAGTCCATGATTTCACTACTTCCTTTGCTGGACTTGCATCTGATGCAACATCAATTTGTTTGGTTGACAACAACATACTTTTCAATTTGTGCATGTATGACCTGGATGGCACAATGATAGACACATCCTATTTCCTGATCTGCAAGAGCATTTTTTCTCGCTGTGACACCCACTTCTACAGCTACAACCTATACATGTAAATGTACAGATTAGATGAATTTTCAAGTAAGTACTAAAACTGACACAAAAATTCGTATTTGTTTAAACATACATCAAGTGAGAAAAATTAAACTGAGACAATAAATTTAAATTAAACTAAACATACTACTGAGTTATACTGAATATTCCCAACACAGGCCTCATGCACTATGCAATGCCACCTCACCTTTTTCTATTTCAGACATTTCTTCAGGTGGACCTCTATTCTTGCAGGGGTTGCCCTTGTGACAGTGATTGCTGCAATATATTTTGTTTTTCCTACAAGAGCATCTGAAGTTATCACATTTTTCCGCCTTGCAATTACATTTATTGTCTGTGAACGAATTCCAAGGTGCCTGATTTTTTGCAGCTTCTTTCAAACTTATTCGAGGTTCATTTTCCCATCCATTCAATGGTATGTCATACTGACCTTTATAAGGCTCTAAATCGCCAGCCTGATAACATCTCTGAATTACTCCGGATTTACAACGGAGACGATGTAATGCTTGTGCTTTACCAACTACCTCGACAACGATACATGGTAGTCGCAATAGGTCTGTGCAACTCCGATCAATGCGCGGTATCCGAACACTGACATGCTCTCCAACTCTAAACTCACGAACTGTCGAAAACTTTTCTTGCATCTTTAATGCAGTTTTCATATAGTTTATGTCCGCTTTCTCTCGTACGAGTCTGTGCTTCTCAATTGTCGCGAGTTGTTTTTGTCTGCCTACAAATTGATCTTCAGTTTTTGCTTCAGAGTTCAAAATGAGAACTGTTTTATCCTTCTCTTCTGTTTCAGACTCAGAGTTTCAACATCTACTCACACTATCACATAGTTTTGAATTAGTGCTACTATCATTGCTGGTCACATCCTGAGGATTGTTAAAGATTGTATGGGAGCAGGAACTGCGTTGGATGGCATCACTCAAAGTTGGTGAACTGTCAAGCATGCTTTCTTTGACAGATGGGGGACTGTGATGGATATTATCAACGACAGTTGGAGCACTGTCATGGATGCTATCATGAATGGATGGGGAGCTGTGTTGGACAGTATCAAGGACTGTTGGGGAACTGTCATGGGTGCTATCAAGGGAGCTGTGTTGGATAGTAGTTGCAGAATTGTGTTGGAGAGTCAGTTCAACAGTAGTGCGATCCACATCAGATGTGTCCTGGGCACTCTCCGTCTCACCAGTTAATACAAGATCCTCTTCATTGATGAGTCCCTTAAGTCTTGCATCTGGTACCACAACTGATCTTGGTGGTTGCCCAAACACAAGTTCAAATGGAGTGTGCTTTGTGGAGCTATGCACTTGAGTATTGATTGTATCTACATAATCATAATTATAACTATAAAGCATCAACATGCTTATATACATTTGCAAGGCAGAACTTACAGACAATATGTGGTAGCCAGTGAGTCCAATGAGGAGAATTAGATGCTGACTCTGCAATTCTGGAACTCATCATTCGTTCCAGTGTATAGTGAGCTTGTTCCACCAGGCCTTGCGATTGAGGATGTCGCGGCCAACCACTCACTAGCTGTACAGCTCATGGCCAAGTGGCTAGAACGTCCTCAATCAAATGATTCACAAATTCTCTCCCATTGTCCCTATGCAGAATAGTAGGGAGACCAAATATAGGGAAAACCCACTCCTCAAGAGCGTTAGTCACTTCTTTGGCAGTCTTCTGGGGTAGTGGATATGCTAAATTGAACTTTGACCAATGGTCAACAATATGCAAGATCCACTTATTGCCATCATGAGGCAAGTGCCTCACGTCAATCAGATCAATCTGTAAAGTGGATAATAAAAAATTTTGGGCAGAAAAATATACTGACCTGTACACATGAAAAGAATCCATTGGCCACTTTAGGCTTCAGTGGAGGTTTGGTTTTTTGAGGCATACGAAGACTGCAAGTTTCACAGAGTTTAATGCATGAAATGCTCTACCACACTTCTAGGAACATGCGAGTACAAAGACTGAACCTAGACAATTAGAATCACCTGCATGCATGTAAGCATAAGGAACATTTAAAACGTGCAAACCTTGGCAAATGTCTTTTTTGAGCCCGCATGTAGACAGTCTTTTGAGTGAACCTGCTCCAATATGCTGTAAAACTCCTCAACTGTTGCAACTCTGCGAGAAGCTTTCATCATAGTGCGATCAGTTAAATTCTGTATAGCGAGGTGTAAATATATGACTACATGCGACGCCGTATACGCCGTATACGCCGTATACGCTGAATGAAATCTTACCTGCTTTTCTTCCTTCAAACCGGTCGTCCGGTTAATCAACCGGATACCCGGTTGATTAACCGGACGACCGGTTGATCAACCGGATAATTGTATTACATCCGAACAGAACAGCGCCGCCATCTCGACCACGTAAGAATTCGTTTCGACGTTTCTCCGGACCCAGTGCCTGCGCACGAGGAGACGCAAACTCCGCGGTCCGAATCGACAAGCAGGCGAGAGAATGCAGCCTCAGTGGCGTCAAGCTCGATCGAGTTCTATAAATAATTCCAGTGGGAGGAGCTAGCAAGTAACAACGCCCAAACTAATAATGCACCGGTCGTAGAAAAGGCGATTACCCCTGAAGATAGCCTCCCAACAGTCGATAGTCGTAAACTTCGTCCCGTGCCCAACAAGGAAACACTGAAAGGCAGGACAATGCAGCGCCATGCGCCACATCAACATCCGATGACGGAAACCCATATATTCCCCTATCAAACACCGATAATCCACTCCGCCGTTCGTCCCGTCGTCGAAACCCGCACAGCAAAAAAAAGACGCAAATCATATTTTGATTCCACACTGAAGTGATCTGTTTTTTCATATCCAAAATGATAACAGTTTTGGTACAGATATGAAATAACAGATCACTTATGGAATCAAAATATGATTTGCGTCTTTTTTTTGCTGTGCCGACAGAGTTTTACGGAACTTAAGGAGGGAGATCGAGATGTAATGTATATCAGCAAGCCGCGCGCGGGTTACAAAGAACCTGATGATGTCATTGTGCATTCCTCATGTCCTTATATATAAGTGTAAACTGATCTGTCCACTTGAAGTCAGTCATTTTGAACATCGTGTTGTATTGAGTTGGCTCGGTCATTTGTGGCGCGTTCCATCCGTCTTCCCTAATCCGTGAATACATTCAGTACACATATATGTAATGAATTAAGACTGTTTAACGACTCAAGTCACAGTCGCTGCTTTATAATCTTACTTCAGCCAATTTTTGACTTAGTTATGGAGTATGGATTTGTGGACACACGTACACGATTTGTCGCTATATACCTAACAAAGCAGTGTGAATGTATAATTCTACGTCATTATGCAACGCCTACTACCAAAATATGGCGACTAGTTAATACGAAACATAGGGTTCTATAAATATTAATACGAAGGTTTGGTATTTCCCCAGGTATTTCCCCAGGTATTTCCCCAGGTATTTCCCCCCAAGTAGTGGATGCAGGGGTGTTATGGAAAGCCTATTCTTCAGCCCTTCTGCGATATAATTGGCAATTTGGTTAATCCCTCTGTACTTTCCACACACCCTCCCATAGCCTGGTAGAGTACGCCTCTTCTAAACTCGTACACATATATCAACCACACATGAATAAGCTATAGTTTTTAATACTGCTTACAGCCATTTAGCACCTTGTCTAATCTATACTTCTGGGGGATATCAGTCGTGATATATCGATCGCGCTCATCATACGTATAGTCACCGTCAGGCTCGAAATAAGGCTTCGGGGTCTAGTAATTTTCGTAATCGTCATCTCGTCCGTCGTCTTGGTGGTCGTAATCGTCTTGTTCGCCATCGTCACCGTGCACATCATGGTTTGAAGTTGGGCTCTTCCAGCAGGATCGCCCCAATTCCTTACACATTTCACACATGTCCTCTTCGTGCGGGCCTCTATCGTCTTGCACTTCTACGGAGGAATTTATCTCTCTGTGAGGCCGCTGTCTCCTGCCCACCTTCTCCAAGTACCTATTCACTGCGTACTCGGCCATCCGTCTCATGACATCTCTTTCGAATATCGGAATGGCATTGCACTCGCACTTATTACATTCTTGACCATACAGGCGAGATACGCATTGCTTTCTCAAGTCCACGATGCACCAGGCATGGGCAGAGTTCCACCGTCGGTTGCATCTACTGCATCGAAATCGAGCAAAACCCTTAGTTCGGTAATACCTTAGGCTGCGGAACAAGTGGGCACTACTGATCATGATCCAATATGAGCCTCAACTCACTGTTCTGGTATTTTGGTGCTCACCACACCATTCTCCTTCATTACTTCGTTTATCACACTGCGGTACATTGCGAGGTCAGAATCCTCTGCTTCGGCCATTCTTATCACCGGCGAATTATTTCAAACCGGAGGCGCGATCGGACAAGAGATCTATATATACCTAATGCACAAAATCATTAATCACGTGACGAGATAGTACGTTAATAGTATTCAAGGCTTCAAGGAAAAATGAAATAGACCTATATTAGCAGCATGTTGTCATGTTTTACTGTGTTAGGCTAATATACATGTAGGTCTATTTCCCTAACTAGGGTGGTAAACCATACCATAGGACCGACTACGTCGGTCCTATATATCCGAGGATACCCCTGTCGGTCCGATGCTCAGTACAGCTACCAAGGTAGCTGGAACCGACGGAGTCAGTCCTATAGCCATGCAGCAGAGCTTCGTAGGCATAGCCTCGCAGGATATCACGGCGGGGATCGGTAAGATTTGGATTGAACCAATATCCTCAGTCTTATCAAGGCTGCGCTCCACCAAATTAAGCTACATACCGCAGCGGGCTTCCTACCACTGATGAGATTTGAGCTCATATTGTCTTCAAATTTTAAATCTGGCGTGTCTACCCTTTCCATTTTTCAAGTTCAATCAGAAACCTTGTTACCTTGCTTTTTACACCACTATCACCTTTGATTCCTTAATGCCACCAACCTTCTCGTATAGAGAATGTTTTTATTTCGCTTTTGGTACACTTGGTGTGCTTTACAAACGTTCCTGTCGTGTGCTATCCAGAAAAAAGATGACGACGATGGGATGAGCATTTTTTTGTCAAAAAGAACACAGTCTTATGACATGGAAGCAACGCAGAACTGCATGTTCTCCTTTCTGATATCGCACGATTGCCACTAAGGGTGAAGTGGCCTGACTATTCAGAGGCATAGACAAGGGGGGTGGGGGGCAAGGGGGGCAAGGGGCCCCCCCCCACCCGTTTTCCCTCTGATCATGAATATTTTAATTATATGTTCATTGCTTATCAATAAATTTATATCTACACAAACGATCCAAATATATATATGCATTCTACTTGTGTTTATAGATACAAAATTAGTTCGTTAGTTAAATCGGCTATCTCTAATTTGTCAGTTCTGATAATAACGACATGTTACAGCAATGAAATTTAATTAGTTGTCAAGTGGTTAAATTTTGGCCCCACCAGTTTTAAAAAGTTGTCTACGCCGCTGCTATTGGCTATTCTGCTAGACGCGAGTGACTTCCTTAATGACATTCATGATACAGCAGGATTACTAGAGGTGGAACCAGGTAAAAATGGGGTGGAAATGGCACCTTGTTTCTATGCCACGGGGCTTTATTTATAGATGTTATCAAACTGTAATTACCAATAAAACCAACTGCACTGGTTGAAGAATGATATTCGAAAACATTCGCCACCGAAGGCGAACCGCCCCCAATTGGCGCGAATTAAGCGGGAAAATGTGCACAAACTTCGTTCGCCTATAAATCTGTAAAGGATCGATTCAAATTTTACAAACAGAACATTTCAATAGCTGCAGGACTTTAGTACGTACCAACTTAAATTGGACTTTACTATGTACCAACTTAATTTGAAGCGATTAGTGTGCTCCTATCAAAAGATTTGGCAGCTTGAATCCAATATGGTGTCTGACCTCGGAGTGCATGATGGCAAGGAGTTAGTGCAAAATCCAAGTATATATTTTAGAAAAACAGTCTGATGTGAAATACTGAAATTTACAATTTATCCGGATGTCCCATATAAACGTATAGTCAATAAACCATTTTGTGTGTAAAAGATGGCGGCTTTCTAGCTGTTGTAGCCTTTGAAAAAGTTTGTTCTGAGATGTTGTATTCGGCATCTCAAACACTTCAGGCCACTTTGAATGGGCATCAACTAACAATATAAACATCTTTCCATTTATTGGTCCTGCAAAGTCAACATGCACTCTTTGCCATGGTCTCCCTGGCCAAACCCAAGGATGTAGGAGAGCTAGAGGTACAGTAATTTGACATGAACCATGCATACAATCCTCAATGTCCTTATCTATAGATGGCCACCATATATGTCCCCTTGCTAATGACTTCATTCTAGATATGCCGGGATGGTTATGATGTCACTCTTGCAATATCTCCTGTCTAAGTTTAGCAGGTATCACCACCTTATTCTCCATAATAAGGTGTCATTCTCTATTGACAACTCATGCTGCCTATTTGCATAGGGGCTTAAAGCTTCAGATCTTTGATCAAGCCAGTAACTTTGTATTAGATTCTGCAATACTTTAATATTGGGTCACTACGTGTTGCCTGCCTTAAGGGAGCTGCAGTAACTGGGAGTGCTTCAATTTGTTCTACACTGAAAACACTTGCCTCTAAACCTTCCACATCAGGTCGGTCCTCCAGTAATGGTAGACGTGAAAGTCCATCTGCATTTCCATTGTCATATGTAGACCGATATTGTATATGCTGCCAAAAGCATAGCCCAACGTTGCAATCTGGATGCTGCTACCACTGGAATCCCCTTCTTGGGTCCTAGTATGGTGGTCAAAGGTTTATGGTCTGTCACAAGTGTAAACTTCGCCCATATAGGTATTGATGAAAGTTCTTCATGCCAAATATTAAGGCCAATGCTTCTTTTTCAAGTTGAGCATAGTGACACTCTGCTGATGCCAAGGTACGTGATGCAAAGGCTATGGGGCGTTCACTGCCATCAGTCCACTCATGTGATAGGACAGCTCCAAGTCCATATGCTGAGGCATCTGCTGCCAGACGTAGTGGTAGTTTAGGGTCAAAAGGAGTAAGAACCTGTGTGGAACTAAGCATTTTCTTTATTGGGACAAAGGCATGCTGACACTCCTTGTCCCATTTCCAACCATATTCTTTCTTTAATAGTGCATACAGAGGAAACAGGTGGGTAGACACATTTGGCAAGAACTTGGCGTAATAGTTTACCATTCCTAGAACTGGCCATGTTCTTTCAATCTGTTGAAAACTTGTTCCAGGTTTCTTATGTGTTCACTCTCATTTCTGCCTGTCACTAGGATGTCATCAATGTAGCACACCACATGCAGTACAGAATCCATTGTTTTCTGAAACAGGGCTGGAGCAGATGCTATTCCAAATGGCATACGCCTGTATTGGTACAACCCTCGATGAGTATTAAGTTAAGGGTACAAAGTTTCTGGGACTCTTCATCTAAAGCCAATTGTAAATATGCATTTTTAAGGTCCAATTTACTAAACCATTTTCCCCCAGACACTGTTGATAACAGTTCTTCAAGTTTTGGCAAAGGATACCTATCCAGCGTTAATTGTGACCCAGAAATTACCACAAATCCGTACATTTTTATCTGGTTTCAAAATTGGTACGATTGGGGTGGCCCACTCACTATGCATTACTCTGTGGACAATGCCATCCTTTTCTAATCGATCTATCTCTTCTTCTATTTCTTCCTTCAATGCAAAGGGTAAGACCATGGACGGCAAAATACTGGCTTACTCTGACCCTTTAAATGCAACTTTGCTAAGTATGGAACAATTGGGTCCTTACTTTTCTCAAACACCTCTACAAATCTAGTTTACAGTGTGTCGAGTCCACTGTTCAGACTTTCACTCACTTGCACCTTTTGTATACGATGCCAGTCCAGTTTGAAACGCCGAAGCCAATCTCTTCCCACCAAATTTGGTCCATCACCCTCCACCACTATCAGCGTGCACACCCTCACTTGCTGCCCATACCTTTAACCTTGATTTCACCACATACAGAAATCTTTTGACCAGTATATGTTGAGAGTCGTGCTGAACTAGGAGATAAAGTCATTTTTGTGAAATGTCTATTAAATCTGACTAGAGATATCAAGGTTACCGCTGCACCAGTATCAATTTCCATTAATTGTAAGACATACACCCTGGATTGTAAAATCGGCCAACATGGGTTTCCTACCATATGGTTCTGATAGGGTGCAAATAACTTCAGTTCTGTCATCCTCCTCTCCGGTTCTATCTTCAACACCTTCCTCAGTTTCTGTCTGTGACTGATTCTACCCAACGCAATTTACTACCCCCTCTCCTTTCATCCTTCTGTTTTCTCCTACATACGAAAGCAATATGACCTGTCTTTTCACAGCAATAACACGTGCCGTCAATAAATTTATACTTGTTGGCAACATGATTGTTCTTGCCACAACGATAACATGCGTTCCTACAAGGTGTTACCTGTTTTTCCGCAACCTGGCTGACCTATGGGTCCAGCTTCACATGCCCTACCGACAGGTCTTTGAACTGTAGCGCATTCTTCTGCGCCGCCTCCATAGCCTGAGCCCCCTCCAGTGCCTTGGCAAGGTCCAGGTTCTGTTCAGTCAGCAGGCGCTTCTGCGTTGCTTTGTTTGACAAGCCGCATACAAAACGGTCACTCAACACTTATTTCAAATACCCCCTCCCCCCCAAAGTCACATGTTGCAGAAAGACGTCTTAGTTCTGTTATATAGTCTAATACTGACTCACTCTGTTCTTGGATCCTACGGTGAAAGTGGAACCGCCCCACAATAGTTTGCGGCTTTGGCTCCAGGTGTTCTTTTAGCGTCTTAGCTAATTGCTCAAATGTCTTTTCCTTCGGCGCCTCTGGGTATAGTAGACTGCATAGCAATACGTAAGTCTTGCTCCCTAAAACGCTAAGCAACACTGCCACCTTTTTTTCATTAGCAACATCATTTGCAACAAAATACAGTTGTACCCTTTCCAAATACTGACGCCGATATTAACACCGTACCCAATTCAAACTCACTAATGTAACGTCTTATCACTAGCAGTGCGTTGTAACAAAGTTGAGAGCAGCTGTAAGATATATGCATATATGCGTGTTGGAAGCCGCATGAAAACTTTGTCTCTATCATCTGTTTGTTTATTAGAAATGCATCCAACTTCATTAACGGATGCAGTACGTGTGAACGCGCCGCGCCATCTTTGGCAAGACTCTGTCTAAAACAGATCCTCCCCCCCCTCCAAAAAACACGCACGGTTGACTCGTGAACAAGGATAACTGCGTACCAGCGACAACAATAAGGGCTGGAGAAAAAGATGGTTCGATCCAGAATCCCCACTCTACATGTGCACCACATAAGGTTTTCTGCCTTTATTGCAACGTACCAGGTGTACAACCCTTTCTGATTTCAGAACTCTGTTTGATGCCCAAATAAAACACATTGTATTTTATATCATATCAACATATTTTTGCACTAAGCTTCAATACAATATATGTACATGTACATTTGTGCATCATAATATATACCTCAGTATCCAGGTGTTTGGATTTCAATAGCTAGCCACCCCCCACCCTCTCCCTTCATCCCAGAAAGCAAAATGCTGACCATTACCTTTATTGTAATTGTGCAGCAGCAGCTCTTAGACATCTACATGTGTATACAATACTGTCCTGTGCATGTATAACATGTACATGAAAGAAACGAAATTTATCAAAGTCACTCTGTGTCCAAGTATAGTAATGATGCTGAACATACATGTGCAATGTATGCACACCAATATGTTAAATTGATTGCCTGCATCAGTTAAGCCTGTAATGCGCAGCAAGACCACCTAGATTCTAGTATAACATTTGATGCATTGCATATATTTCACTCATTCTACTAAAAAAAGTTATTAACTGAAGAGTTTATGAAATGAAATTTGTTTGGTCTGCAAATTAAATCAGCTATTCAAGATCACTGTGATTACAATTCATGGTGATAGATTGGCTTTAAAACTAGAAATATTCACCATTCTCAACAAACTGGCGCACAGAAGGGAATGGCTTCTCCAATTAAAAATGTCACATAGTACAATATGTTGCACAATGCATGTTCAATTTACAAGCATTTTGTGTTTACTTTGTCATTTCTAGTTGTGTACATGTGCATAAATATATATGTATATCTTGACACATCTGCATGCAGGTGGATGTAGTCACAATGGTTGCGGTGTGGCAAAGTCTCAGAAACATTGGTATAGAAATGAGTTTTTCATGTGACTTTCCATGTCCCTCCTCTCCTGATCTCCCTCTGGTATCAATTTTTGTATTGAAAATATGTGTGGTGGGTGGTTTGTTGTTTGGTGTGTACATGTGATGGTGTATGTTTCAGACAATCTTTGGTACACCAACACTCAGTCTGCTCTATCTCTAACAACTCTTTCCCCCCCAACAGTATGGACTGGATTGGCCCCATGCAACCCACAAGACTGGCACACTTCCTGCTGAGCCTTTTAATTCTGTCAATATGTAGCTTTTACCATTATAAACATTTCCCTCACTGGATTTGTTGTTGCATTTCCTTGTACAAAGTAACTAGTTTTCTTCCAATGTGTTTGTTTGTAGATTTTCCTTGCCATGACATTAAAATTGCTACATGCACCTAAAAATGATGCAACAATTTACGTGCAATGTGTACATTTATGGATATCAATCTAACCATTAGTTTCACTCTGCATGGAGGTTGTAAAATGGTTTCTGCCCCCAACTTCTATTACAAGCAGAATACATGTTTTGACCTACTTTAACAGTGAGACTCACTTCCTGAACAGTTGCTGCAGCAGGTTTTCTTGTATCTGGCCCAGTCTGGCATGTTGGTTAGAACAGCCATTTCCTGGAGTGAGACCACTCCTTTTGAAACATAAATTTAGCACATCTAGCTCTAAACATTTTGTGACAAGTAACTGCACCCCATGCCTACTGGCCAGTGGTAGTTCCAGAGGGTCAGAAGCTACATTTCCAAATAACAGGCAGAGACTCAAGATCTTAGAAGTCTCACCACTTGAAGCTCATTAGGGTCAAAATGCAAATCAAGACCCATTGATAGTATTACCCTTAAACAAGATCAAGCCGGCAATGAAAAACTGACAGAATATGAACTTTGTCAGCAGGAGAAACAGTATTTAAATAAAGAGCTAATTTTGTGGTCTTTATTTCTTTTTTTTGTCTGGCACCAAATACAGGTTTCTGTCGATTGAATGAAGTGAATTAGACAGAAACTATGCTCCCTCCATATGTGATTGGATGTACAGCAGGTGATATGTGTATGTGGAGGTGGAGGTATATAATGTTATGTGAGCGGGAAGAAAATGAGTCTATGTTGTCAGTGCACGTGTCTGGAAACTTTACATACACAATTGTTGTGTTCAGCAGGTTGGTGTGTGTGGGTGGATTGTGTTCAGCCGGACGGCTGCCAGATGGCTAGTGTTGTTATGGGTATGAAATACCACTGTGTGCACTGTAGTGGCCCTAAGGGGGCAGGTAACTTCTCAGGTTGAACATGAGGTCAATTGTTCCTTAATGATCACTACCACACAGATGAAGCTGAAGACCCTCTACCCCGGAACTGCTGTAATATTTTCGTTGTTGTCCAGAGCAGCGTGTAAGGAGGTTTTTTCCTCACACAGTGTGGTTTTTTCCCCTGAGGTGGTGTGGGCCCACCATCTCTGAATAAATTAGGTTCAAATCAACAATAGCTGTAGGTAGTTGGCCCCTGCTCTGAGGGTCGTTTATGTGGTGACTATATGTTCTACGTTTGTGGATATACATTGGATGTGATTTGTGTTGTCTGTATGTGCTGTTCGCGAGTGCTGTACACTGTTATATATTCAGCCTAGTTGGCAGTCGTGCACAGGTGACGGTGCACCAAGAGTTGTCAAAATGCATGGCATAAGGGTGGTGTACATGTACGAGGAGGGAGGATGGATTCAACATCAGTCAAGCTTGTTTTAAATTTCTCTAAAGCAGCCACAATCACCAATGTGATTAAATCCTGAAATGCAGCACATGTGTTTGAACTTCCATCAGTGTAGTTGCAGTTATAATGAAAAGTGCAGAGAATTAGGTCGGGTCTGAATCCCTCTGGTGGTTGTGCCTTATTCGGATGCTGAGAAACGGAAGGCCAGCACAGCCATACAGGATGCTAGTCGTGCAGACTGAATTAGTGAAGTCGTCATTACCAACCAGTCACAACTAAATTTGATCCTTGTAAGCCGGAGCCAGCTTCCTCACTGGCAAGACTAATTGTTGTTTTTGCATATGTCGGTCTTATGTAAAACAAATAAACTGCAACTGTGTAATGTTACTTGAATAAGTTATGTATCCCATGCATGCACGTTAGGATTGCATCCTTGGAGGAATGGGAAAATGTTGGTATGGGATGCCACCTGCCGAGATACCTTTGAACCTTCATACCTTTACCAGATCAACGTGGGTCTAGTCTAGTTGCTGCTTCAGCTCTTAATATGAGTACTTAGACCACACTTTTATGTTTTGCCCAGTTTACTCCTTATTAAAAGAATCTCTGGTAGCAATTGTCAATTGCCATACAGAAGGGCAATGCTGCTTCATACATACCTAATATGGATTAGTATAAAATTTTTCTGTAAGCTCTTGTATCACAATATAATCTGACAATAATAACTTTATCTAAAGCATCACAAGGGTCACATTAATTTAGTCTGTCATAAATGCAACATTTAGTGTTGCACTTGTGCTTACTCAGTCTAAATACAGTTTAAGTTCTTAATGAATTGAAAACATATATTATATTAAATATAAAACAAGTTCACTAATACATAAAGAAGATGAAATATAATGATAATTGTAATGCAATGCCTATAGTTCAATTGGAATACAGCTCCACCCACTGGAAGACATCACTGGGGTTGCTTGGAACAGACAGGGAGGGGAAGGAGTGAGGGAGGGGAGGAACGGCTAGCCATTGAAATCCAAACCCCTGAGTTGTGTATTATAATGCCGGTGCGATATTGTTGCCATGATAATCACATGACTGTGTTTTATTTGTCCATTAAACAGAGTACAGAAATCAGAAAGGGTTGTACACCTGGTTCAACTACAGCTACATGAGAGATTTCTGGTCTAACACACTACCCAGTGGCAACAGCCCTCTCAATTCATCAGCACATACAACATCCAGGGACTGGACATGTTCGTACTGCTGGCAATGAAGGCAGAATAACCTTGCGTGTTGCACATGTAGTACGGATTCGGGATCGAACCATCGTTTTCTCCAGCCCTTATCGTCGTCGCTGGTACGCTGTTATCCTTGTTCACGAGTCAACCTTGCGTTGTTTTTGGAGGGGAAGGGGGGGGGGGGGGGGGGGGGGGGGGGAATGTGTTTTAGACAGAGTCTTGCAAAAGATGGCGCGGCGCGCTCACACGTACTGCACCCGGTAATGAAGTTGGATGCATTTCTGATAAACAAACAGAAGATAGAGACAAAGTTTTCATGCAGCTTCCAACATGCATATACCTTACAGCTGCTCTCAACTTTGTTACAACGCACTGCTAGTGATAAGACGGCCTCCCCGTTGAAACAATTTGTTCTATTTATAGAACGCTTCCCGTGTCCCTCCGTAAAACGTGTAAAAAATATATATATATATATAATACGAATAATATATATTTCACCCGTGACACGAACTTTTTTTTTTACCGTAAGCATCAAAAAGTAAAATATTAATGAGCATAATTATGGCGGTGTTCACCTCCCATATGATTCTGCTGGACACTATCCCATATATATATATATATACTAGCGTGTCCCCGTGAAAAATCACGGGCTGATTATTCGTCTCGCTGTTATTCGTCTCGCTATTCATTTGCCAGATGAACAGTTGGTCCACCTCCTAGCTCCTCTTTTTTTACCGGCTGTTTTACCATATATAATCTATCACCTGTTCTAACATACGGTTACTACGCAACCTCTATAACATGCCCGCGCAATTTCAGATAGTAACTACATGTTCTCGGCCTGTACGATGAGACTTGAAAGCGAACCACAATAGCGTTGCTTTTATTCTTTCGGTATTAAATTATGCAGTTCTCCGCCCACTTTGAATTCAAGAAATATTGAAAAAAATTAAATGTGAAGTGGAAACCAGCTGTCATTGCGACCGCCTTTTCATTTGTGTGGGAGGTGGTCGTTTCTATTGGTAGCTAGGTACGCGTACATACCTAGCAACCAATAGGCGCTAGGCCGAGTATATAAATGAGTTACGCGGACGTACGTACGTACGTACGTACGATGGAAATTATATGATTAGATATACATCATTGCGCATGCGCATAGCCCATATATTACAGTGCATGGTTTATCTGATAATAGCGTGAGCTATAGGTTACATTTATCCTATGTATGTAGTCTGGGGACTAGTGTAAAATTTTAAAGGTACATCAAAATTTGCAGATTTAAAAATAAATCTGTCATGATCGCGCATGATGACGTTTATGCTACCTGGGTCTATAAGTTTCAAGAACTAAATACAATATCAAATCCACCAGAAAAATCTTAGAAACAAGAAATAAAAACATTCTCTATACGAGAAGGTTGGTGGTATATAGGAATGAAAGGTGATGGTGGTGTAAAAAGCAAGGGAACAAGGTTTTCTGATTGAAAAGAAAAAATGAAAAAGACCAATATCAGCACCACATTAAATACGACAACATGCTCCTAATATAGGTCTATTTCATTTCCTTTTCAATCAGAAGCCTTGTTCCCTTGCTTTTTACACCACCATCACCGTTGATTCTTATTTACCACCAACCTTCTCGTTAGAGAATGTTATTATTACTTGTGTCACTAGAAATTGAGAATTGGGCGCTTGATTTATGAGATATCGAGTACCCTCTTCTCAATTTCTAGTGACATACATCAAACAGTTTTTGCTGTGTAGATAAAATACTATCTGAGGCTATCCTAAAGTTGGGATATTAAATTTGTTTCCAGTGTATTCAACGCCAATTGATTGTAACAGGCACTTGGAAACTTTACCTCCACTATTTCAGGTCTGAATACCTCAATCTGTTATTTGGAATTGCTTACTAAATGAAGCAAAAACGTTTTCAATTCACTTACAGTGACAGCAATCTAAACACTTGGAACTGGTGACAAATGAGCAGTGAAGGCTTCTATCTGGTACAATTAATAGAGCCAGGAGGTTTACGGCATCTGCTGCTCAACCAAACCATCTCAACCCTGATAAATACCATTGGCTATCCACATTTAGGAGTGCCACTACAAGGTTAACTTACTGATTACAATATTGTTTTACATACTGCAACTATTTTTCTAACTACTTTAGCTGGGGTATTACACATGAAAAGGATGCTAGAGACCATTAACAACAATGTTTCTCTCAACACCGCGTGAGCCTTGGTGTACTAGACTGTGGCTTGCACAGCAACTCCTCATTTTCTCATCTGGGTGCATCTCCAAATGGGATTGTTGCGAGTATTGTGGTAATGCATGGAGTTTTATAAATACAATGTCCATATAATGCTAGGAGCATTATGTATACAATGTGCAGAAACCCTCAAAAGAGTGCAGGATGAAAGACAGGTGGAAAGCCTAGGGAGTTGAGATTAACCAGAGAGAAATGGAGTGGAGAATAAAATGGCCTCGGTGTATAATGCGCTCCAGCTCTACATGGCCATATTTAAACCACATGTGGTAGGTCAGTACATTACACCAATGTATTTGTAAAGATCTAGGTCACAACACTTACATATTGGACATTGGAAAGAAGAATAACTGAACATATATGTATTGTTTATAGATCAAACAGATGTGTCTTTTTAAATGGCAAAGTTTCGTTGCATTTATGTAGTTTCCCGTACTCAATTTGAAAAGGATGCATGATATAATATATTCTAGATTAGTCTCGTGAAACCTTGACGGTGTTGCCACCTAAATTAGAACCAATGTTTAGAATTAATATCTTACTGAATAGCAAGTTTACATTTAGTTATTCCTTAACTGTCACAGTTTTATTGTGGTTGTGCATTGACTGCTGTGCACTAACGACGCTATAAATCTCTGGTTATACATACGCTAGCGTAACGAAAGAAGTATTTTGAACGACAGAAGTAAATTTAAGAACCTTTATTTGTTCCTACTAATGATTATAAAATTATAATAATCTGTGCATCAAAAACTTCCTCTGTGCCTGTAAGTGCTGCTATACTGTACTCCATAAATTTTTAAAGATTGAAAGCCATGCCAACAGGAATTTTTTGTCGCTTATGAAACTGTGTCATGGCGACAATGTTTCCTAATTATATGCACACTATACAATTTCCAGCAAGAGATTTTTGGCTCTGATTTCACAACTTTTCATCAAGACACCCATAACGGATCGTAAGATTTATTCCCTCTTTAAAACGTTCCCAAAAACTGCATGATTGAAATTCAAACACATAGAGGTATGACGTTCAAACTAAAATTATACGTGGTGTCAATTTATGCAGGCAGTGCAGCATTAATGCTGTTAACCATTTCCTGATATTTACTACTAATGGAAACGAGTCATACTTACTGTATATAACAAGTGATTAAAAACTATCACTACGAGAAAGTTGGTGATATAGGTATAAATAGCAACAGGACAAAGTTTACGGCAGGGAAGGAAAAAAGAAGTAGACCTATATTAGCACATGCATGTCACATTTTTATAAATAGTGTGATAGTATAGGTCAATTTCCTTTTCCTTCCCTGTTATTTCTATGCTTTTTACACCACTATAGCCTTTCATTTCTATACACCACCACCTTTCTTGTTAAGAAAGGTTTATAAACTTGTATATAGTGCGTTATAGTGCCCATGGCACTTGAAGGAACATTCTCATACCAACATCAGCCACAGTGATGCATTTTTTTAAGAGAACATTTTCTGGCTATAATTTTTCTAACTGCAAGTATGATAAGAGTCAGCAAACCACCCAATCTATCAATAGATCATGTTAAACTAAAACAAAAACCATTTCAAGAATCTCATGCATCATTGTATCAACTTTATAAAAGTAGCATGTATTTGTATTTTATGTACATCATTGAGGTACCCCATCATTGCTGTTTCACCTCATTTGCCAGCTCTCAGTAGCAGTGACCTTTGACACTTCAAGCATGAGACACAGTGTTGCTTTAGCTCTCCAAATTGTATCACATAGAGGAGACTTACTGTTGGAAGGAGGCCCAACAGCACATAGGATAAGATACTTGTGCCAAAATGGTTCAATGATTGATAAGCTTTCTTTTCACTGCCACAGTCTCTACTTGCACTAACACCTGCTGCTTCACAGGCAAAGTATGCCAATAGAGCATCAGAAAATGAGCTAATTGACCTAACATTTAAGACAAATGCTACCAAGCCCATTGATCCAAAGATGATGTAGTAGCCAAAGAGAATCTGTAGTTTTCTCTCCGCTGAACCAAAATGAATTTGAGATTTGGATGTACTGCCATGCTAATGGAAAAGGGCTTGAGAATGTCATTGACATTTATAAGAATGAAATTACCTTTATAACCGTAACCATTACCATGACTAGTAATGATATACCAGTAGCCATGATGACACTGATGGGGAGGGCAAGAGTGTAGTAAGCTGCTTCACTGCTTCTTGATACACAGACATCAGGAGGTTGACTGCTAATCACAAACCCCCCAGTTGAGAAACTAACAATGACAGGGATAACTGGAAATAACAAAGCCAGCAGTACAACCAACAAGTGGATTATCTTCTTCTTCTCATATAATTTCACATGGAAAGGAAATATTATTTTCAAAAATATTGCAGCCAGGTGACATATCCACCATATTGACAATTGGAGAATTGCATAGTAGTATACAGAACCTGAAACAGGTGATATATTTGTATATAACAGCAGCAATTCTTTTTTTAAACATGAGAATGGGCATTACAATCTTGTTAGCGCAAAAGAATGAATTTAGAACATCACATTTCATGAGTTGTAACTATGTTTTAGTGAAGCAAGGATCAATCAACCACTAATTTCAATTATCCAATTTGTCTTAATTATGTTGTTTAAACAAATTCAATCGCAATTTTTTAAATATAATGCATGCTACATTAAGTTCTACCACAAACAGCAGCGAATAAAAATTTCCAAAAGCTTTTAGCCATCTTTACAGCAACAAATGCATTGTTTGATTTGGTCACAAAACTGGTAAAAATGCTGTATGAAACAACAGCGTCAAATTAAGAGTCCTTGTAGTAGGAATAAGTATACAAAATGCCTTCTTGCTAGTTCACTTACCAATCAGTGAACAAAATACAGTTGCATTACTTAAAGCTTCAATCAAATTCTCTGAACTGCAGTGGAGTGTGGTTCGACCAGCAAACGATATGAGTATGAAAGTAGCTGGAGAAATAAAAAAATGTTCAACATAAATGCTGCAATAGTTACAGTCCATTTTAAGTAGTTCATGTATATTGTGATGAATTCATACCAAGAATTATCACAGTGAAACCCATATAAAATATTATAACAGCTGGAAATGAGAACCTGGGAAGAAATTTAAAAAATCAGTTAAAAGTTGCACAGAGAGTGCTGTAGTTAATTACATGTGTTTATGCCAAATGCAAGAGAACAATAAAACAAGGATTCCAGATCCAAGTCCTATGACCGCTGATAGGATAGCAAATATGTCCACTGCAAGCGATATTTCGTCATCATATTGCTTCCATTTTCCACATTGTGGTACACATGTTCCATTACTAAAGAAGAATGGGTCAGCGCAGATTGTCCGAGTTGAATTAGGAGACAGATTTGACCCGCCAATAACCTCTAAAGAAGCATTTTTAACAATAAAGTAGTAACGGAACATGCAGGAGTTACCTTTGCAAACACCTTCTCTTGCAAGGGCAAGGCTTTCACATTTAGGAAGTTTCTCCTTTACACTTGAAATGGCTAATGCCTTTTGCCACTCATCTTTGCATACCACTGTGCTGATCTCAATACACCGATCTCTGCTAGGTCTGGTCACTGTTCCATTACCATCGCACAAAGGGAACAGGTACAGACACATGAATGGTATTAAGGTTGATGTACACTTTTCTGTGGCATGAAGTAAGGGGAGGCCATTAATAATGATTTGAGCAAAGGTCTCAGTGACACTTTGATCAATATTTGCTGCAATCTTCACATTACTGTTATCCTGCTGAACTCCAGAGAGGCAATCTCTGGCTTTAACCAATGCATGTAGGCATGTTGGTTTTGAGTATGTGGCACAGCCAGTTGAATTCTGCAGTGTGAAAAAAATTTATTTTTAATGTGTTTCTTGTCATTCGCAGTTCATTCTGAACTGCTGGTTTTGTGTTTGATACATTACAAACTGTTTTGCTAATGAGGGGGGGGGGGGGGGGGGGGGGGGGGGGGGGGCAAAACTATACTTACGGTTCTTATGCCAGTAATAATCCCTACTTTGAACAAATGTTAACGCACTAATAGTTGAACACCAACCATCAAAAAAACTGACATACATTCTGTATATATTGGATCATTAAATTTAAGATCAGCATCCAGAATTTAAAAAAAAATCCCTTGGTGTTTAATCTTGGTCTGCAGCCTTCTGAAAAATGCTGAAAAAAAAATTATGCATATACTGTAAAGTACGGCATAAAAGCCTCGCCCCATCGATAAAATAAAATTTTTAAATGTCAGATTTTCGTTACCGCTAACGCGCGCTAGGTAATTTTTACAAAATCACATGAGCACCATTTCATTTCCTGTGATATCGTTCACAGTTATAGATATACGAAACGCACGATCCATTTTTTCCCCCGCGCGGGTGTTAAAATGAGGTATTACTAATTATACAAGTAAAGAAAAACATTCTCTAATGAAAAAGTTGGTGTGATATGGGAATTGGAGGCAATGAGGTGAAAAAGAAAGGGAACAAGGTTTTGGAAAAAGAAAAATGAGACAAAAATCCCATATTTAGCACATGTAAATGTAACAGGACCAAAAGAAGTGCTAAATATAGGATTTTCGTCTCATTTTTCTTTTCCTAAAACCTTGTTCCCATCCTTTTTACACCACCATTGCCTCCAATTCCTATACCTCACCACCTTTCTCGTTAGAGAATGTTTTTCTTTACTTGTTTCCTCTATTTTAAATTTTATTGTCGATGATTTCTGCGAATACTGGCACAAGTGCTCACAAGTTATAGTATGAAGTAGCCTCTTTAATTGAAGAACTGGCACTTATGCAGCTTCCCCCCCCCCCCCCCCCCCCCCCCCCCCCAAGCACTTCTATTACCGCTGCATAATTCTAATTATACGTGAGTGTTGCCATGGGAACGCTTCAATTTAGCAGTCCGCATTATGTAATGATTACGTATGTCAGTTCATGCTTTATCCATATATCTAATACCTGAAGATGTCTAGGCAGGAAATTCTAAAGCGATTGGTATAATTTGCGCTCTTTTAAACCATTCCTATCCCGAGTTATGCTCACCCGAGAAGAATTAGCAGACGATGACGGAGAAGAATTGGCCTGGGTACGAGGAAAAGCACGAGCTTTTCTGTTCTCTTAAAGCGAACAGTTTGGAGACTGGAACAAAACATTAAAATGACCTTCTTTGCCTTCTGGTTCGATAGCAACAACAAAGACTATCCGTTTCTTGGTACGCGAGTTATACTTATACGCCGGTCGCGTTTTTAAAAATGATTTCACGACCCGGGTCCTATATAGGAACTACTGTTTGACATGATCTGACCTGGTAGCTGAGGTTATTTCATTCGACAACAAACCTTGTGTTATAGGTACAAGTAAATACAATATCATGCCTGGGGGCACTAATCGCATATGACCTGGTAGTTGAACTACGGTTAATGCATTTGACTGACCTTGTTCTATAGGTGCAAGTAAACATGAATTCATGCCAGAGAACTGAGCAGATCATTATTCGAGGGCTTTGGTTATACAGGTATCTGAGAAACATGTTATGCATGTATGCTGGCCCCACCATTCACGTTGACTTCTTTAATCTGATCCCAATGAAATCAGCTATAAGCTTGCAAGCATATCGCAATTGAACACATTTACTGGTTTTCAACACGATGTTGGGTGCAGCGAAGGTCAGATAATAGCTATACTTTATATAGCTCGCCATTAGATTATAACTTGCGCATGCACTAACACGCAGGAAGCCTTAGGCTTGACATACTCTTATATAGGGTATACATGTTTACCGCATGCACCGCATGCGCGCGCGCGCGCGCACACACACACACACACACACACCACGCATGCACGCACGCACGCACGCACGCACATACACGCACACACACACAACACACGCACAACACACACACATGTACACACATACATACACAGTCTATATGCATGTATAATGCATGTCAACCGATTAATTCATGCACGTGCACTTCTGAACTTCACACAGTATGACAATGTACCTGCTGGGCCTTTGGTGCCATTTCACCACTCCGAGGAAGGAAATAGAACACCGATGGTAGCGACAGCAGTCCCCAGACGATTGTGATTATCGTCGTGGTCACTAGAATCCCTATCCAAAGTTTCCACCTTAGTTTCACTAGCGCACCTGTTTAATACACGAACGGTTACTGAACGTATTAAAATTCCAGGAATTGCGGAGTCTCACAGAAGGACATACTGTTCACAAACGTTCGATGGAGCAATAGCCGCGTGCAAAATTGTAATTGTTGTACCCAGACCCCACTTTAATATTATGCTCATTAGCCGAATCCTCACTAAAGAATGAATGGGACAGTGTCCAGCAAAATCACCCATCTGTGTAGTTTTTCAAGTTTGGGTTTTCCGTGAACTCCATAGAGCATCTATCAATGATTGAAAAATATGCATGTGGAGTCGCTCAAGGCCAAGACACCACTGTGATGAAACTGGTTAGTTATTGTTCATCTGGCTGGCCTGATAAACACCAACTAACACCAGAAGTAAAACCATATTGGGAACATCGAGGAAAACTGACAGTCAACAGAGGACTTTTTTTGTTTGGGATAGAATAATTGTTCCCAAGTAATTACAGGCACATACATTAGAGAAGATTCACCAAGGTCATCAGGGAATTGAGCGTTGCCATCTCAGAGCATTGTCAGCGGTGTGGTGGCCCGGCCTGACAACAGATATTGAAACTATGGTTAAACAATGTCACACATGTGTTAAGCGAGCCAGACACAACAAGGAACCAATGATTGCAGTAGACACTCCTGAGTACCCTTGGCAGAGGGTGGAAGCTGATTTGTTTGAACTGAACAGAATAAACTATTTAGTTGTTGTGGATTATTTCTCTCATTATTTCAGAGTTGTTAAGCTAACTTCAACAGCCTTATGTGCAGTCATAGAGGCAATGAAAAATATTTTTTCCAGATATGGGATTCCGGAGACCCTAATAGGTGATAATGATCCCCAGTTTTCTGCGACAGAGATGAAGAATTTTTCTCATAGCTTCGGATTTCAGCATGTTACAAGCAGTCCTTATTACCCGCAAAGTAATGGGCAGGCAGTGAAAACTGTTCAAACAAGCCAAACGACTACTATATTAGCTATCTGCAGGAGATGACCTCAGGCTATATCCTTGTTGAATGATAGAACTATTCCATTGCCCTGGTGCAGGCTGAGTTCTGCAGAATTATTGGTGGGACGCAATTTACCGCAGCATCTCAATGATCTAGAGCCAAAATGGGACTTTATACAACACTTCAAAAGACAGAGTCAGAGATACAAAGGAAACAATTTTTGTACATCAGAGACCAGATTTTGAGAGTGGTCAACAACATGACACCAGAAATATTAGTAGTCGAGGTGAAGTCAAAGGTCTTGCTGAGACACAAAGGTCTTATATTTGGATACCCCTGCAGGAGAGCTGCGACGGAACAAATGTAATCTAACCCCAATTCCAGAGAAATTGTGTGGTAAGCAAAATGTTGAGCAGCCCATGCCCCAGCACACAAAAAACAAATGAAAGCAAAGATCAACCTGTTTCACCTAATACCGCTCCTCCAACTTTTCTATGCAGTCCCATTGCTACCCGTTCCCTAACAGGCACCAAGATACGACCACACGATTATTTTATTACTGACTGAGAGAGAAAGTTGAGACATGAAGTATATGTTATTGTATGTGTACGTATTTATGATGCATATATGTATTTAGCGCATGCGCAGTTTTTTGGATTGAGATTACTTGTCTTGCAACAGTTGTTAGCCAGCAAAGTATAATCATTAATGATTGCAAATAATTGGGTGCAAGTAGGGCGCTTACAATTAAAGGGAGAAAGGCGTTGTGCCCTTCCCTGCTTCTGCGACTGGGCCCCTTTCATCCTTTTTATTACTTATCATATTTTCATCACATGTGCGACGTTTTAAACATTGGTGGATGAGTTTAAAAACCCGAGCTGGTTTTATATAAGTATTTGCACTCATCCGTTCTATCATAGATTAATAACCTTATGGAACATTGCCCATCGATCATCCCACGCATGACGTAATTACTGATTGACCATAAATCTGCACTTATCTTTCGCAAATCTGATCGCGCATTTTTGTCATCATACACGCTCCAATGCTTTTAAGAGATAGTTTAAAGAACTAACCACAAAGATAGAAAACCATCTAAGGAAATCATTATCGTATTGTCATACCTTGTGATCAGTGTTGCCGCGATTCTAATTGTATCGTCGATTACGAATTAATGCATCCTATTAGTATGCATCGTCGAGTCACTATATCGATGCTTATTCATGGCTCATTAAATCGTCGATACACGAGCTTAATCGACGATCTAATCGAAAATGGCTCCATAGGGCAGTGGTAATAGCAGTGTAAGGAATTTGTTTAGTAAACACTAAGCTGTAAACTTATAATGATTGCACTGCAACTGTAAACAGATGTATCATGCTGTAAAAACGGCTTCTTTGAACCATACAAAGTGCACGCGCGCACAAACCACGCATCCAAGAGTTGTTAACATTGATTTCTTATGATGAAGTTGTGACTTACAAAAGGTCTAATAAATCTGTTTTCTCGACCACGAAGAACATCCAGCAGAGAAAAAGAAGGTGGATTTTGCCCTGTCGTCTTATTTTTACGACACAATCGTGCAGTTTTAGCACGCTCGGATGGTGCCGATGAGGCTGAAATAATGGCAAGGTACTTGCGAGCCAGAGCAGCAACGTGTGTATGCAGCCTGATGTGTTGTCCACCACATCAGAGGTTTTTTTTCTGTCAGTTTCAGGTTCAAGGGAATGTACTATGTGCACATGTACACACTTTACGCACATGCACACCCATGCAAGCAAAACTGGCAAGCTGGTGGCAGCCTTGTGTACATAGTTGTTGTAAGCTTGTTACATGCATGGTCGTTACAACGTTGTTAACAAGGTTGTAACAACCATGGTAAATGATTGTCACTACCATGTTTTGGACAGTCGGTTTCCAGCTTGTTACAACCTTTCACGAGGTTGAAGTCAGCCATATAAACCTTGTGGTGAAGATGTTAATTAATATGCATGCATGCAGTACACCACAAAACTGGGTAAAAATGATTTTTTAAAAAATGTGTAAAACATATTAAGAACGCAAAGACACAAATAGGGAACCTATTGCTGTTTTGCTTGTCATTGATAGATGTTATTATTCGACTCTACAACAAACTTGTATTGCAATAAAGATAAGGATGAAATGAATTCTTCTTAAGATTTGTTCTTACATACATGTACACAAGCAGTGATTGTAGCCCTGTGGATTAGCCTGATGATGCCAGGATGGACACGGTAGTGGGTGACTTGTTGCTTTGATAGCTGAATTCAATCTGTAGACTTGGATCCATTATTTCATTTTTACAAATGTGCAGCAATGTATGTACATACATGTACCTCAGTGCTGCATTTTCAAATTGTTTCTGAAGCTTAGTTGTAGTTGCATTTTGTCCACACTTAGATGTGACCAGTTAACTCTTTCAGGGGCGGAAGTCAATAATTGCGTTGGGCGGCCCGTTTTTGGGAAGTTATTAAAATAAATTTGTATTTAGCTATCGTGTGATCAGAGCGTGACAACTTTTGAATCGAAGGGGTTTGAATGGAGAATTTTCACCATCGGTGTCATCAGATAAACAGCACCATGCACATGCGTGATAGACTGAATTGAAGAACAGTACAAAGTGACCATAAAAATTGGTATAATGGAGTTTCAGGCTGTTAACATAAATAATTAAAAAGAGCAGGTAAAAGCTGTTGTGTTATTCCATTATCTCTATGGATGACAATAATTGCAAATATACCCACCGGTTCCCCCCCCCTCCCCCCCCCCCCCCCCCCCCCCTCTTTTCATGGACAAGCTTCTATTTTGTTACCCCCACCCCCTCCCACACACACACACACACACACAGTACACTACCAATGGCCAGTGATAGCTATAGGAATCACCTGTGCTCTTCATTGTGGCTCCATCTGTTGTGATGGTTATTGAAGATGCCTGTGCAAGACTTTTCTTTCTTTAGCTGCATGGAAAGGTAATTAGAATCAGTTCAATAAAACTGATGAACCTACCAGGTCTTTCACCTCCTCATATTTAGTTTCAATTCTGTGTGGCAGTACAAGAACCTCGTGCGTGAGATTTTTGTCGAAAATACCCCACACAATGGCAATCACTGATAGGTCATTTGCTTTCTTCACGCTTTCCGCGCTCAAGTTAGGTGGTAAGCCAAAACATACCTCGGGGCCGCCTATGAGAGGCTTTGAAAGTTTTGGCCTGAAAAATCGTGCATCACACATCACCATGCAAGAAGGAATAGCAGCAAAATAATTTGACGACTTACAGCAAGCACAGTTTCTTTTGGATGTGTTGTTCCGCGTGCACGTAACACAACTTTATGACACAGTTTACTCTTGGCGGGAGGGAATCTTTCCTTCGCAGCAGGCTGCTGTTCTATTGTGAAGTGATTCCACACCCAGCTTTGCGCATTCCTTGTGGTCGTACTGCTACATGTATAACACTCACTATCCACACTCCATTCCGACATTGTTAGTGAGTGTCGCTATGAATAAAAGAGGATCGTCGAGCCTGCCGATATCTAAATATAAACATGGCCGATTATCGATACCGGATGCGATACAGGATATGCATCGACGCTCTCGAGATCGTTTCCGGATCCCGGCAACACTGCCGTTCAGCTGGATCCCTCTGTCGGAAGCGTGGAAGCCTTTGGTAGCTATACGTTCAAAACGCAATTTAAATTGCTATACAGTAGCGGCTCGCTAGAGTGGAAAATAGCAATGATTCAATGACCTCATAACGTTTACAGATCGCCTGCTTTAAAAACTGTGGTATCACTGATTAGGTTGTTCTTCTATTTAAGCGCGTGGCATACCCATGGCCCACTGTATCTTGTTTTGTCGCTTCACACATACGCACACCCATTGCATTGCTAAACAACACACAAGGGCATACAAGTCAAGAAAATGAGATACAAACCACGCAGCGTATAACCAGCGCACGCACACGCACACACACATATAGACGCACACGCTTCACCTTTTTCGTAGCAACAACACAGGTACATTGTTATCGAACTCGTGTCGATCAAAGCACTAGATAAGTAAAATCTAGCATTTGTGCATGCGTTATTAATCAAAATGCGCATGACTTTGCACAGAGCTTCTGGAGTCATCTTAATAGTGTGTGTGTGTGTGTGTGTGCGTGTGTGTGGTGAGTGCTTGTTGTACATGTGAGTGTGTGGTGCATGTATGTGTAATGTGGGGCTGGGGACGAGACAATGGATTTCATATATACCGATGAAGAGCGAATGGTTGTGCATCACCCTTCCAGCTTTGATAGGGCATGGGAAGCATATAACATGTTCAAAGGGGGCTTTGTCTAGGGTTAGCAGGTCAAGCCTGCCTCTCTGCCTAAACAACATATCCCCAAATTAGATTGTCTCTATCTGGTCCCAGGTATTGTATGCTACTACATGTCTATAAAAATGGACAGGTGTTCTTGGGAAAGCAACTATTCAGTCTCATAGCCTGCCTGTCGACGACCTGAATATTGCTGTATTAGCATTAGCACGGAATGAGCATTCATACAGCATTAACAAATGTAACAGTTAAGTATATTAAATATTACTCTGCATTTCATCAATGGGAGAGGTGGGGTTGTATGACCATATGTGGAAGAGGAGTGTGAGGGGAGGGGAGAAGAGATGGAAGCAATCGTACACTGTATGTTGTTGTACACACATACATGTAGGGTATCACACCCATACACTCAAAAACATGTATAACCAATACACAACATGTAAATTTTCACACACACACACACACACACACACACACACACACACACACACACACACACACACACACACACACACACACACACACACACATCATATTGATCAAGAGGCATCAAATTGTACACAGGAGTTCCATAAACAGAAGAGGTCTGAGTGACAGGACTGAGACAACAAATCAACGCATTTTGAAACTGAACAAGATTATTTTTTAAAAATTCATATAATTTTTATTTTTACATAATAGTAACTTTTAACAGTGATATGCATATAGTATAACCATGGGTTGAATTTTCAGATTTGGTCCTGATCTGTTGCTGCTTCTTTCTTTCTCCTCTGCTGTTATGTTGTTTTAGTCTCGGTCCCAGACCTAGTTCACCAGCAGCACTTATCACTGATCCACATGCCGCCAATTATTAAAAAAAATTTTTTTTCATACTGGCACGTTTTGCAACGCCGTCGGATTCCAGGATAATTGGTAAAAGTGTACACTGGTGCATGGGCATTCAACATGGCCTCAAACGAAAATGAAAATAGTGGCCTGCGTCAGAAGCCATGCACCAAAGAGATGACCTATGATTTGAAGAGAGCATTGAGTGATTGGGATGGGCAAGCTGGTGACGAAGCTGAAAGGTGCACTTCGGGAGTGGCCACAAGAAGGAAGGGATCCCCTCTACCGATTAGGGCCATGCAATGTGGTGATGAAAACTTAGGTCTTTATGAGGAGAGTAGGAGTGAAGAGGAGAATAACTATTCAGATGAAATTGAAGTTGACAATAACCCGACGTTTGCACAGCTATGTTCAACTTTTGCCCAGAAGATAAATAATAATGTGCTCAGGTCTCATTCACGGGTGTTACGATCCATTGAATTGATGGACAAAAAGTCCTACGCCCCAAAATTTTGAAATGGCAATTACCTCACCTAGCAACGGTTGTAATGATTTGTACCCGTTGGAATTCGTTGTACAGTTACTGAATAGAACACGTGATGACCCTTTAGACGACTTCTTGTTGAAAATGAACCTGTGCTCTACTGAACGAGGTATGTTTGGGCATCAAAGATGGTTTCGGTCTGGAGAAGTGTCGTTCAAAAGCGGCCTACTCACGCGGAGGTAGGTTTTCAAAACTAGTTAGTCCGGGACGTGCGAACTTCCAGTTGAGAAACGACTTTTACAAAGGCATTGTACGTAGATAGAGCTTTCGTTTTATGTTACTCTTTTTCTGAGACGCGACTTATATGCTTCAAAGGTAACATGCAAACATCGTCAAGTGGAATAGGGCACGTGCGTGTTGTGTTCTATAAATCCACTATACTTTGAAGCAGTAGTGTGTTTTGGCGTACGTTTTGCTGTCTTTGTGGGTAGCTGAGCATGGATTGAGTCAGGAGCAATACTTATGAAGTGATCTTTAACGATGCACCGTAGCCTCTTTTCTTTGTTTCGGATTGGTAAGGGGTGTTCATATGCTAGATTTGAATTGCTAAGTATATTTTGTCCATCCTGGTCTCATGGCAACCTATTAAATGCTATTATGTCTGAAAGGTGTGTGTGTGTGTGTGTGTGTGTGTGTGTGTGTGTGTGTGTGTGTGTGTGTGTGTGTGTGTTCACAACGTGCATAGAAACGATGGGTGAATCAACCCAGCACCTTGCTCACCCAGCATGCATGCCAAATCTAAAGTTGTATCTTCTCACCCACTCAACTGTGTGCTCCTCTAATAGGTGCATTTCGGTTCATTGGGGAAATTGGTTCTTAAAGGGAACTATAGCTTCAAAATACTCATCCACTGTGACATCATGTTGCTATTACATAACTCAACATTTCTCATCTGTTACAAAACATTGGTCATAGATGGAGTGGCATGCTCCAAGTCTAGCAAATGTCCCTTCAAATTTGTCTGCAACCATGAAGAGAACAGGATTTGGCTGGGCCACATTTTTTAATTTTTTTATAGACAACCACAAGACTTTCAGGTTTGTAGCTATATAATGATAACTATTACTGGATTTCCTTGATTACAAGCTGTGGCTACACAATTGTACCCGCATAAAAAAGTTTAACTGCTACTTTGACTTGCTACAGTTGGATGAACAGACCCGAGTCAAGAGCCAATCGGATCACAAGTAGAGCGAAAGGTGCGCAAACATTACTACACAACTGTAGCAATTTAAAGTACCGGTAAATTTTTTAATGCAAGTACAGTTGTGTCCTGAATAGAAGGCGCAACTTGTAATCAAGGAAATAGTATGTGGTAGTTTGATCTTAATAAAGTATTTTTTTCAGAACAACTGTCTGACCTTAATTAAAGTCTTGTGAATGGGGTTGCACCCAAAGTATTGCTGGGGCTCCACGCCAATGTTCTGAAGTGCTACATCATGACTTTTGCTTTTCACAAACGGACCATCTTGCAATTTAAAGCCATCTTTGGTGATCTTTTCAATAGCTTATAACTTACTGCTTGCTGTGCTTCAATTGTGGTTTGTTCTGACAGTTCCTGAAGACTTCAAACATTCAATTGGATTTACTCTAGTTGGAATCTGCAAAACATTTGGCTCTGGGCTTTCAAACAGCATTACAGATGCCGACTTGAACCTCAGTATCCATTTCACATGGAGATAATGTGTTGCAAACATGTGAGAGGTACTCTCCTGCTGAAATGTTTGATCTGTTTTACAGGAGTCGCATAAAAGCAGTACATCACTTAGGAGGGACAAGAACACGTCAGGAGCTGCATTTATGCTGGAAGCAGTTGAAGGTGAGTTGTCATAACAACAGGGACATGTGTTCTTTGCTGACAATGTCAGGCATGTTATGATACATCCTGCACAAACATGATTTCAGCATGGTAGCTCTACTGGTCTGTGCAGAAAACAATGGCCGAGTGGACACTTCAGATAGTTGTTGGTGCAATTTCAATATGTGCAACTAATGACTGTAGTGATTCACTTGATGTTTGGCTGTATGTTTTGTCACTTTTTTCTTCATGCCACCTTTCACCAGCACCTCAACATGCTGGCAAACCTAAATGTGATCATGTAATAAAATTCAGTTATAATTTGCTCTTCACTCACTTCACACATATGGACTTTCCACTTGTAGGGCACAACCATCTGAATGGTACTAGCTTTTTCTGCCTCAAAACGTATAGCACCCTCTCCATACATGGATTGCAGAACGATGGTGACATGATCAATGATCATATCAATACCAAATGCTAGTTTAAGCTCTCCTTTGTAAGATTGGGAGTTTTAAATACGTCCTTTTGATTTCTTTGCCACCACCAATCTCCCACCGCACACCCTGAAATGTTTTGTAAGCAGACTGCAATGGAACTCCATTGCAAAGCATCTATAACAACAAAGATGTTGATTATTATTCATAGATTTCAACAGCGATTTTATCAGGACCTACGTTAGTAGGTCCTATGTAGGATTTGAAGTGTGATGAATACGATTAGCAAAACACCAGATTCCACTATTGCCGTTGCACCGTAGAATCAGTTGGACTTTAGCGAGCGTATTTGGATACAGCCAACAATTACCTACAATGTTATAAAACTGCCGACGCTTAGAAAGCACAGACAATTAACAACAGAGATAACGCTCTCTCGTTCCCACACTCGAACCTGAAAAAAAGTTTCTCCATCTCTTCTTCTTCTTCCGGATCTGATAAGATAAGATTTGCTCGGATAAGAGGTTTATTGCATTGCATCTTTGTCACGATTGAAGTATAATGTTAGCCGTTATGCGGAAGCACTAGAACCAACAAGTTAGAAACTTATTGTCGAGTTGGATTTGTTTTATTATGTTAGTAACGAGAGTTATGCTTGGCACAAATTTCAATCTCTAGCAAACTTAGTTTTAAACTTAGTTTTGTTAGTATAGCCCACAACAGATTTTATCGGCCTTTGGAAGACATAAAAGTAGGCGGGAACGTGTGGTTGAACACGTTCTATATTTCATATAGTGCGCTACAGTTATACTATTCAATTGTTGTCACGGTTGTACCAAAAGCTTGACGTGTCTGGTTTGTTTTCTTCAAAATGCCGTCACGTCGATCGCGAAGAGAAAAGAATGTTGTGTTGGCGAGTCGCAAGGTATTGAGGAGCGTGACAGTTTTCAAGAAGCGCATGAAAAAAAGAAGACTTGCGACAGGAAGCGCTACAAAGCCGATCCTGAGAGTAAGAAGGATAGCATGAAGGCCCAATACTGGCTTGATCCGGAAAGTAAGAAGGAGAGCGCGAAGGCCCAATACTGGCTGTCAAATTATGGATACCATATATGGTGGCCCAGCATGTGTCTTTTAAACCTTGCCATACAGGTTGTAGCATCTATGGCTGCTAAAACATGTTCCCTAGGTTTTCTGTGTAAACTTTGACACAAATATTTTATCTTACAGCTGTACAGTCTATAAAACCACATGCCTGCCTCCTTCCTGTATGGATACCATATTTGGTGGCCCAGTATGTCATAGCTACTTTGGCTGCTAAAACATGCAGGACCATGATGATGTCTAATTTTCAGCTGGAACCTATTACATGCACCTCTATTAAGAGTTATCTATCTGCCTCGCTCTGCAGGACTAACTAACTTCCTGCATGATTCCATGTGTGGTGTCCCAGCATGTGGTCTTAAACTTTGACACATATACTGTGGCTGCAAACCTGAACATGGAGCAATCCTTCCCTGGGTTCTCCAGTACATCATCAGGAACCAATTACAGCTCTTTTAAGAGCTATCACTCTGACTAAGAGATTTATGCTTTGCAGGATTATCAAATGGCAAATGGGGTTGCAGCTGTGACCTTGACTGCATGTAAATTAATGGATCTGTCTCTATAGGCCCTCACCCCGAAAAGAGGAATATGAGTTCACATAATCATATGTTATACTTAACTCACAATCCAATCCTTATATCAGTTGATGTTCTCTATACAAAACTGCTCTTAAAAATAGGCCTGCCTCCTTCCCATGTATGTGTTTATATGTCATGTAATCTATTGCTGTCTATAGCTGCATGGGGTATGTGAACAAGTTTCTCTATGTCAACATTTATCTTGCAACTTTGCATCCATAAAACCACAAGCCTGCCCCTTCCTGCATTCCATACCACATATGGTGGCATGGGGTGTGTGGTCTAAAACCTTGTCATAGCTTCTATGGCTGCTAAAATATGCACATGGACCACCAATGGATCCTCCATGATGTTCTCCTGTTTTCAGCTGGAACCAGTTACCTATTACATGCAGCTCTTTTTTAAAAGAGCTACAGTTTCAATTTGGATAAGTGATTTATGCTTTGCAGGACTAACCATGATTCCATGTATGGTGTCCCAGCATGTGGTCTTAACATCTCTATGGCTGCAAACCTGAACATCCTTTACAAGATTTATCAAATGGCCAATTAGGGTTGCAGCTGTGACCTTGGGGTACCATGTAAATTAATGGCTCTGTGTCTACAGCTGCAAGGCATGTGAAAAGGTTCTTCTGTGTCAACTTTTTATACAATTTGCAGCTGTATAATAAAACCACAGCAAGCCTGCCTCCTTCCTGTGTGCATAACACACATGGTATAGCCCAGCATGTGGTCTTATATGTACTAGATGTCGTCGGGTACAAGAGAGAAATCAATGTTTTACCCATGCATAAGTCGATTTAAAGTGGCAGCAACCCTAGGCCTCTCTCTACACGTGATTGTGTGCAGCTTCATGCACGTACATCAGCAAATACTAACCATTATGAAATGCAGGCCGTCTTAATTCAGCCCCACCCCCACCACCGCATATATAGTTGGTTTGATCAACACATGGGAGGCCGTTCCAATAATTTAATCCTTAAATCAGTTTTGGTTTATATAAAGCAACTATTCTCACTCACTCTTTACAATATTTCTATTTCTTTAAGATATGGAAGAGGTATGCATGTGTACATAGGATTTGCATGCATGGCATTATGTCTACATATATTACCCTTGTAGGTCACGGAAGAAGAAGCGGCAAATTTGTTTGCTGTCGCCCTGGATATCGATGACTCGGGTGAGGAGGGCCCTCCCTATTCTCCAGTACCGGTCCTGGTCCCTGCTCCGGTCCTGCTTGCCCCAGTTCCGCCGCTGGCTCCTGCTCCACTGGCCCCAGCTCTACTCGCCCCAGTTCTGCCGCTGGCTCCTGCTCCGCTGGCCCCAGCTCTAGATCTGTTTGCCCCAGTTCCGCCGCTGGCTCCTGCTCCGCTGGCCCCAGCTCTGTTTGCCCCAGTTCCGCCGCTGGCTCCTGCTCTGCTGGCCCCAGCTCTACTCGCTCCAGCTCCGCTGTTCTCGCCAGCGCCACTGCTGGCCCCAGCCCCATGGGGAATATGGCCTCCTCATCCATATTGGAGGCCTCCCGGAGCTCGGCCTTATAGACCTTATTCGACCGCAATATGAATATATAAATGTCACACGCTCGTCCCAATATTGGTTCAATTACATCACGCGACAAGAAGTTCTCTAAAGGCGAGTGAGTTCAGGAACTGTCAGCGATCACTTTTCAAGGCCAAAAACGTTCTTGGAAGGTTGGTCCCGTTCTTTTCTATGGATTTGGTGATCCGCGTGGTGCGAGGTTATAGTTTGCCGTTCCTGTATTGAAAACAATCTTGTAATCGATTTGGCCCTCCGTGTAAAGGGTAAAAAGGAACATCAGAGACATAAATAAGCTCTCTATCATACCGTGTGTGTAATAGGACTTATTTGCCTTCACCTCGTTTTTTGTCATTTATAACATAATCAAGACAAGGCAATTTAATGACTTCTACTGTAAACCATTTTGTGTTAGGATAGAATGCACAACGGTAGCGCCAAGCAGGATCCACGTGTAGTGGTGTCTGGTGGGTGTATTGAGATATAAAGCATGTTAAAATGGTGTAGGGTTGTTGAGATTCCGCGCCTCAATTGCGGAGTTTGAGCTGTCATTATTTACGCAGCCCTTGTGATATGCCTCGAAGAAAACACTTTGTGGGCCGGCCAAACATCTTTTGAAGTCTGTATGGGTCCGTGGTTACCCCTAGCATACCAAGCTTCTCTTTATAGCGTAACTTTCCCACCGTATCAAGCTGCTTAAACGAATCCGACATTTTCGTGTATCTCATTAACGGCGACGCCTTTCCAATTATGTCACATGCATGTCACACAAGAATATATTCATATTTGCGGTCGAATAAGGTCTATAGAAGGCGACGAGGAAGGGGGAGGGGGGGATTTCAGATTACATCAAACAATACGTATATTTATTATAATTAATACAACTAATGTTTTTTGAATGCTATATAGCAGGGCTACCGTTTGCGCCGTACCGATCTTCCGACCAAGTTAAGTTAAGAGCGTGCATGTGATTGCGCCGAGATGAATTACTTCCTCGCCATGCGAAGTAATCTTGCATTACACGGCACAGTGGCACAATTATTCAATACATGTATCTCTGATATTATAATTTTAGCTTATTACCAGAGGCGATCCCGGCTTACATGTAGCTGGGAGTAGGCGTGCCCTGCTCCACCCATTGCACCTCACCCTTCCCCACTGTTCGATTGCATGTGAGCAGATCAAACGATCTCTTGTGCTACGATAGAGTATGATTCTAAGGTTGCCCAATTCATGCCTCAATATGCATATGTACTTTCTCCTTCGTTTATTCTCATGCATAAAAATGTGTGAAACAAGATATAAAAATTTAATTAAAATAAAATTGGTGATGTAGGATTTGTAGACAGCAATTGAGTAAAAAGTAAGGAAACAAGGAATTACGGATTTTAGACATTCATTTAATTATAAATATTACAGACCTACATTATTTAGCAAATCTACTTCCTTGAAAATTCTGTGCTAAATGTAGGTATGTAATATTAATAATTAAATGAATGCCTAAAATCCGTAATTCCTTGTTTCCTTACTTTTTACTCAATTGCTGTCTACAAATCCTACATCACCAATTTTAGTTTAATTAAATTTTTATATCTTGTATGCCTTAGACGTCGCGTCTCGAGACGTGACCCAGCTTGGATTGTTTTACAATGCCCCTAGATTCTGTATTTTATCGTAACAACTCACCTGGAAGTTCGAGAGCCTCACAAATAGTCCACCAAAAGATGCACTCGTAGCGCCAAGTGTTCAATCGTTTCAGGATGTGTCCGCATGTTATCTTCAGGGGTCTGTTAGACGCCTAACCGATCGGGCAATTAGCTGAAGCGAGTAGTATACCGTATTTGTTGTTGATCTACAAATAGCACATTACATCAGCTATCACAATGTTCATGACATACCGGTATAAAATAACCAGCGTATCAAAGTCAATGGTTTTACCATGCAATCTCAAGGACAATTCTGATTCCATTCGAGCATATAAAAGTTGAAAGATCCCGATGCTGCCAGATCTGCCAAACGGGTGCATGTCAAGCGCACTACCGAAAGGTACGTTGCAGCAAGGATAAATGTTAGATCCAAAATTTATGAGCATGTATGGTATCTCGCTAAAATGGAAGGAATAGTTTCTGTAATTGTTACAGCGGTATAAATATTGCGTCTCTCCGTTTTAAAGTAATATGCGCTGTTTGAAATGTGTGTATAACGCTTACGATAATGTATAGTGGTGCATGTAATAATTGGATCACTTAATCATCAGACTGACAATTACAGCAAAGCATACATTTATATATAAAAGTATATACACCATTGCGCATGCGCATAGTCCCACAGTGATATATTACACTTCTTCCCCCTTAAAATCACTCAGGGGGGGCGGCGGTTCTCTCAGGGTAACGTCGAGTGGTTGATGGAGTTGTTGTTGTTGTTGTTGTTGTTTTTGTTGTTGTTGTTCGGTGATCAGGAGGAGCCTTTTCTTCAGTGGACTGCACTTCGTTTCTTATAACTCCACTTTGTTCATTACTCGCAGTTGGGTTACTAGCTTGTATGTCCTGATCAATACATGTTATTTCAGTTTGCCTCATCAGTTCCTCCCTTGGCCTTGTTTCCTCGGCACCTTCAACTGGCTCTGTCATGTCAGCTGCCCTTCCATCCACCTTGGTGATAGGCACTGGCACACATACGGCTTCTGGTACTGCACTCAACTGCTCAATATGTCTTTACCATCAGGCAATTCCACCTGGTAGGACACAGGACAACATTGCTTTCCAATTCTGCCCGAACCCACTTGGAATCACTGCCATAATTTCTTGACAAGACAGTCTCTCTTTCTGCACGCTCCCTATCTCTGGCCTACTTATCTTGGTGCCGCTTCTGCTCTGCTTGTTTCTTGCAGACCTTTGCTCAGTAGTTTCCCTCAGCAAATGGAGCCTTGTCCACTGGGGTGTGGTTCTGAATGACAACAAAAAAGAGCACAGTCTCTGATTGAGTGTTCCTTTGGTGGTACCTGTCTTCATAGCTCACTTAAATGTTTGAACAAACCTTTTCACTTGGCCATTTGTGGCAGGATGGTATGGAGCACTACGGATATGTTTTATTCCATTTTTAGCCATGAACTCGGCAAACTCTCTTGATATGAACTGTGGTCCATTGTCTGAGACTATTTGTTCAGGCAATCCATATGCTGAAAACACCTGTCGCAAAATTTCAATTGTTTTCTGAGATGTTGTGTTTGGCATCTCAAACACTTCAGGCCACTTTGAATGGGCATCAACTAACAATATAAACATCTTTCCATTTATTGGTCCTGCGAAGTCAACATGTACTCTTTGCCATGGTCTCCCTGGCCAAACCCAAGGATGTAGGAGAGCTAGAGGTACAGTAGTTTTTACGTAACTCTTGACATGCAGCACTACCATGCACACAATCCTCAATGTCCTTATCTATAGATGGCCACCATACATGTCCCCTTGCTAATGACTTCATTCTAGATATGCTGGGATGGTTACGATGTATAACTCTTGTAATATCTCCTGTCTCAGTTTAGCAGGGACCTTGGACGGCAAAATACTGGCTTACTATGACCCAATAAATGCAACTTCGCTAAGTATGTAACAATTGGGCCCTTACTATTCTCAAACACCTCTACAAATCTATCAGTATGTCGAGTCCACTGTTGAGACTATCACTCACTTGCACTTTTTGTATACGATGCCAGTCCAGTTTGAAACGCTGAAGCCAATCTCTTCCCACCAAATTAGTCCATCACTCTCCACCATTATCAGCGTGCACACCCTCACTTGCTGCCCATACCTTACCTTAACCTTGATTTCACCACATACAGAAATCCTTTGACCAGTATATGTTGAGAGTCGTGCTGAACAAGGAGATAGTCATTTTTGGGAAATGTCTATTAAATGTGACTAGAGATATCAAGGTTACCGCTGCACCAGTATCAATTTCCATTGTAAGACATACACCCTGGATTTTAAAATCGGCCAACATGGGTTTCCTACCAGATGGTTCTGATAGGGTGCAAATACCTTTGGTTCTGTCATCCTCCTCTCCGGATCTATCTTCATCACCTTCCTCAGTTTCTGTCTGTGACTGATTCTCTACCCAACGCAATTTACTACCCCCTCTCCTTTCATCCTTCTGTTTTCTCCTACATACGGAAGCAATATGACCCGTCTTTTCACAGCAATAACACGTGGCGTCAATAAATTTACACTTGTTAGTAACATGATTGTTCTTGCCACAACGATAACATGCGTTCCTACAAGGTGTTACATGTTTTTCCGCAACCTGACTGACCTTTGGATCCAGCTTCATACGCCCTTACGACAGGTCTTTGAACTGTATAGCGCATTCTGCGCCGTCTCCATAGCCTGAGCCACCTCCAGTGCCTTGGCAACGTCCAGGTTCTGTTCAGTCAGCAGGCGCTTCTGCGTTGCTTCGTTTGACAAGCCACATACAAAACGGTCAGTCACGCAACACTTCTTTCAAATACCCCCCAAAGTCACATGTTGCAGAAAGACGTCTTAGTTCTACTATATAGTCTAATACTGACTCAGAGTCACTCAGTTCTTGGTTCCTACGGTGAAAGTGGAACCGCTCCACAATAGTTTGCGGCTTTGGCTCTGGTCTCGTTCCCTGACCACACTCGCAGCTGCGGATGGATTACATCACCGCTACGCTAGAAGTGGTCTGGGAAACTGCCTAACAAAATTGCACGTTCGTAACAGTTGTGACATCATTGGGTGTAAGTGTCGCGGCAACACTCATTAACGGTGTCATTGGTCAATACGTTTGTAAATGAATAGAAGTTGTGCGACGCTCCGGTTTTAGAAAGCAGGAATAGGATGCAGCTTGCTAGTACAACATCGCAACGCGGCAGAGCAGTTTTAATGGGTTTAGCGATCGAGACAACTAAAAAAAAGGAATCCGGGAGAGAGTATGAATCAGGGTACTTGTCTCCAAGGTGCTTCGACCCGATCAAGAAGTACTTGGCACTGCAAGATAAATTGGATAGCATTAGAAAGGACCTGAAATCAAAGATCACCCTCCGACTGCGCATTAAATGGACTTATCTGTGCATTAAATGGAATAGCTCAATACTTACATTAATGCAATCAAGGGTGATCGAAACGACCACCAAGATACTGCCAACGCTTGTAGAGGTAATCGAACGCGTAGGGTAGCACAGAGAAGCATAACGACTTTCCACTCCCCGTCGGCAAGCCAATAAAAACATCACGCTCTTCCATGAAGCTTTTAGTAGCTCTGTTCTAGTCTGGACGAATCGTCGCATAACCCAGCTGTTGAGACGCCTGCATTGTCGAGCTCCAGGTTTGACACAGCCATCGTACTATTAACTGCTCAATAAATAATTCAAATCTATTACCTCATTATCGTGACGTCACGGAGCACCGGCATTCTGATTGTACGGTTAGAAATGGCCCGGACATAGAACCAGTTTTGTTAGCCAGTTTCCCAGACCACTTCTAGCGTAGCGGTGATGTAATCCATCCGCAGCTCCGAGTGTGGTCTGGAAACGAGACTAGCTTTGGCTCCAGGTGTTCTTTTAGCGTCTTAGCTAATTGCTAAAATGTCTTTTCCCTCGGCGCCTCTGGGTATAGTAGACTGTGTAGCAATACGTAAGCCTTGCTCCCTATAACGCTAAGCAACACTGCCACCTTTTTTTTCATTAGCAACATCATTTGCAACAGTATACAGTTGTACTCTTTCCAAATAGGCCGATATTAACTCCGTACCCAATTTAAACTCACGAATGTGAGCAAAAGCCACTACCATAAGTACACCCTTGTCGCCAGTGCAATAATTGGATCACTTAATCATCTGACTGACAATTACCGCAAAGCATACATTTATATATAAATATATACACATCATTGCGCATGCGCATAGTCCATATAATACAGTCATATATTACAGTGCATGGTTTATCTGATAATAGTGTGAGACCAGATTAGTTATAGGTTACATTTATCCTATGTATTATATGGCTTTGCTTTTGTCAATGCTTTTAATCTTTATCACCCTTTGGTCCTCAATGGAGGTAGTCTGGGGACTAGTGTAATATTTTAATGGATCATCAAAAATTGCAGATTTAAAAATAAATCTGTCATGATCGCGCACGATGGTGGTGTAAAAAGCAAGGGAACAAGGTTTTCTGATTGAAAAGGAAAAATGAAACAGACCTATATGCATTGTTTGTAGATCAAACAGATGTGTCTTTTTAAATGGCAAAGTTTTGTTGCATTTATGTAGTTTCCCGTACTTAATTTGAAACTAATGCATGATATTCTAGGTTAGTCTCGTAAAGCCTTGAGAGTGTTACCACCTAAATTAGAACCAATGTTTGGAATTAATATCTTACTGAATAGCAAGTTTACATTTAGTTATTCCTTAACTGTTACAGTTTTATTGTGGTTGTGCATTGACTGCTGTGCACTAACGACACTATAAATCCCTGGTTATACATACGCTAGCGTAGTATTTTGAATGACAGAAGTAAATTTAAAGAAACTTTATTTGTTCCGACTAATGATTATAAAATTTTAATAATCTGTGCATCAATAAAATTCCTCTGTGCCTATAAGTGCCGCTATACTGTACTCCACAAATTTTTAAAGATCGAAAGCCATGCCAACAGGAATTTTTGTCGCTTATGAAACTGTGTCATGGTGACAATGTTTCCTATGTATATGCGCACTATACAATTTCCAGCAAGAGATTTTTGGCTCTGATTTCTCCAACTTTTCATCAAGACACCCATAACGAAACGTAAAATTTATTCCCTCTTTAAAACGTTCCCAAAAACTGCATGATTGAAATTCAAACACATAGAGGTATGACGTTCAAACTAAAATTATACATGTTGTCAATTTATGCAGGCAGTGCAGCATTAATGCTGTTAACCATTTCCTGATATTTACTACTAATGGAAACGAGTCATACTGTATATAACAAGTGATTAAAAACTATCACTACGAGAAAGTTGGTGATATAGGTATAAATAGCAACGAGACAAGGTTTACGGCAGGGAAGGAAAAAAGAAGTCGACCTATATTAGCACGTGCATGTCACATTTTTATAAATAGTGTGATAATATAGGTCAATTTCCTTTTCCCTGTTATTTGTATGCTTTTTACACCACTATAGCCTTTCATTTCTATACAACACCACCTTTCTAGTTAAGATAGGTTTATAAACTTGTATATAGTGCGTTATAGTGCCCATGGCACTTGAAGGAACATTCTCATGCCAACATCAGCCACAGTGATGCATTTTTTTAAGAGAACATTTTCTGGCTATAATTTTGACAAGAGTCAGCAAACCACACAATCTATCAATAGATCATGCTAAACAAAAACAAAAACCATTTCAAGAATCTCATGCAACTTTATAAAAGTAGTTTTACATGCATGTATTTGTATTTTATGTACATCATTGAAGTACCCCATCATTGCTGTTTTCACCTCATTTGCCAGCTCTCAGTAGCAGTGACCTTTGACACTTCAAGCATGAGACACAGTGTCGCTTTAGCTCTCCAAATTGTATCACATAGAGGAGATTTACTGTTGGAAGGAGGCCCAACAGCACATAGGATAAGATACTTGTGCCAAAATAGTTGAATGATTGATAAGCTTTCTTCTCACTGCCACAGTCTCTACTTGCACTAACACCTGCTGCTTCACAGGCAAAGTATGCCAATAGAGCATCAGAAAATGAGCTAATTGACCTAGCACTTAAGACAAATGATACCAAGCCCATTGATCCAAAGATGATGTAGTAGCCGAAGAGAATCAGTAGTTTTCTCTCTGCTGAACCAAAATGAATTTGAGATTTGGATGTACTGCCATGCTAATGGAAAGAAAAGGGCTTGAGAATGTCATTGACATTTATAAGAATGAAATTACCTTTATAACCATAACCATTACTATGAGTAGTAATGATATACCAGTAGCCATAATGACACTGATGGGGAGGGCAAGAGTGTAGTAAGCTGCTTCACTGCTTCTTGATACACAGACATCAGGAGGTTGACTGATATTCACAAACCCCCCAGTTGAGAAACTAGCAATGACAGGAATAACTGGAAATAACAAAGCCAGCAGTACAACCAACAAGTGGATTATCTTCTTCTTCTCATATAATTTCACATGGAAAGGAAATATTATTTTCAAAAATATTGCAGCCAGGTGACATATCCACCATATTGACAATTGGAGAATTGCATAGTAGTATACAGAACCTGAAACAGGTGATATATTTGTTTATAACATCAGCAATTCGTTTTTTTAAACATGAGAATGGGCATTACAATCTTGTTAGTGCCAAAAGAATAATTTTAGAGCATCACATTTCATGAGTTGTAACTATGTTTTAGTGAAACAAGGATCAATCAACCACTAATTTCAATTATCCAATTAGTCTTAATTATGTGGTTTAAACAAATTCAATCTTAATTTATTGCATGCTACATTAAGTTCTACCACAAACAGCAGCGAATAAAAATTTCCAAAAGCCATTAACCATATTTACAGCAACAAATGCATCGTTTGATTTGGCCACAAAAAAATCTGGTAATTATGCTGTATGAAACAACAGCGAGAGTCCTTGTGGTAGGAAATGTCTCCTTGCTAGTTCACTTACCAATCAGTGAACAAAATACAGTTGCATTACTTAAAGCTTCAATCAAATTCTCTGAACTGCAGTGGAGTGTGGTTCGACCAGCAAACGATATGAGTATGAAAGTAGCTGGAGAAATAAAAAAATGTTCAACATAAATGCTGCAATAGTTACAGTCCATTTAAAGTAGATCGTGTATATTGTGATGAATTCATACCAAGAATAATCACAGTGATCCCCATATAAAATATTATAACTGCTGGAAATGAGAACCTGGAAAGAGATTTTAAAAATCAGTTAAAAGTTGCACAGAGAGTGCTGTAGTTAATTACATGTGTTTATGCCAAATGCAAGAGAACAATAAAACAAGGATTCCAGATCCAAGTCCTATGACCGCTGATATGATAGCAAATATGTCCAAGGCAAGCGACATTTCGTCATCATATTGCTTCCATTTTCCACACTGCGGTACACATGTTCCATTACTAAACAAGAATGAGTCAGTGCAGAATGTCCGAGTTGAATTAGGAGACAGATTTGACCCGCCAATAACCTCTAAAGAAGCATTTTTAACAATAAAGTAGTAACGCAACATGCAGTTGTTACCTTTGCAAACACCTTCTCTTGCAAGGGCAAGGCTTTCACATTTAGGAAGTTTCTCCTTTACACTTGAAATGGCTAATGCCTTTTGCCACTCATCTTTGCATATCACTGTGCTGATCTCAATACACTGATCTCTGCTAGGTCTGGTCACTGTTCCATTACCATCACATAAAGGGAACAGGTACAGGCACATAAATGGTACAAAGGAGGATGTACACGTCTCTGTGGCACCCAGTAAGGGGAGGCCATCGACAACAAGCTGGGCTGTACTTTCACTGGCTTCTTGGTCAACATTTGCTATGATCACCACATTGCTGATGTTCTGATGCATTCCAGATAGGCAAGCCCTGGCCTGAATTAATGCCTGCTGGCATGTTGATTTTGAGTAGTTAGCACAACCTTTTGAAATCTATGGAGAAGAGTGATCATATGTATTTTGTCATCAAAAGAACTGTTTTGGTAGATCACTGGACCAATTCTCTCCTTATATGCATGTACACTATTCTATAAGAAATTCAACATCCGTGAAGTTTTCAATTTTTAATGATGCCACTTATATACGCGTGCATTAATTGAATTGATATTGGACTTTACGATGGATTTTGATCCCTCCACATTAGATTGCTCAGTCTGACCAAGGCTATGATATTGCTTTTGATTTTATGAGTCTTAGATACCAATTATAATTTGCAGGTGCAATGCCAAATTTTGATTCAAAAGCTGACCATCAAGCATATTTGTACACCTGTTCTAGAAAATAGCCCAACCAATAATATACATTCAAGTAAAGAAAAACGTTCCCTAACGAGAAAGTTGGTGGGATATAGGAATTGGAGGCAATGGTGGTGTAAAATGAAAGGGAACACCACCATTGCCTCCAATTCCTATACCCCACCACCTTTCTCGTTAGAGAATGTTTTTCTTTACTTGTTTCCTCTTTTAAATTTTATTGTCGATGATTTCTGCGAATACTGGCACAAGTGCTCACAAGTCATAGTTATGAAGTAGCCTCTTTAATTGAAGAACTGACACTTATGCAGTTCCCCCCCCCCCCCCCCCCCTCCCCCCGAAGTACTTCTATTACCGCTGCATAATTCGAATCAGGAACTACGATAGTAGTTCCTGTATAGGAATTGGCCCGGGTCGTGAATATCATTTAAAAAACGCGACCCGCGTACCGAGAAACGGATTGTGTTGCTCTTTGTTGTTATCGAACCAGAAGGCAAAGACGGTCATTTTAATGTTTTTTTCAAGTCTTCAAACTGTTTGCTTTAAGCAAAAAAGGTCGTGTTTTACCTCGTCCCCAGGCCAAATCTTCTCCGTCGTCGTCGTCGTCGTTGTCTTCTAATTCTCGGCTGAGCATAACTCGGGATAGGAACGGTTTTAAAGAGCGCAAGTTATATCAATCGCTTTAGAATCCGAAGGCCATCTTCAAGTATCAGATGTATGAATAAAGCATAAAACTGACATACGTAATCATTACGTAATGCGAAGTGAAGCGATCCCATGGCGACATTTACGTATATTTAGAATTGTGCAAACAAAGAGGAGAGCAGACGACGTGTTAGAATTCTCCCGCGTTCCTTAAAGTGATCCCAAACAAAAGCGGGCGTCTGCTCGTGACGGTATTTGAAGCGGAGGAGGGGGGGGGGGGGGGGGGGGGGGGAGGGCACTTGCCAGTATTAATAACCGATAAAAAATGATAATTAAAAAATAGAGGAAACATGTAAAGAAAAACATTCTCTAACGAGAAAGTTGGTGGGATATAGAAATTGGAGGCAATGGTGGTGTTAAAAGGAAGGGAACAAGGTTTTGAGAAAAGGGTAATGAGACAAATCCTATATTGAGCACGAGTAAATGTAACAGAACCAAACGAAGTGCTAAATATAGTATTCTTGTCTCATTACCCTTTTCTGAAAACCTTGTCCCCTTCCTTTAAACACCACCATTGCCTCCAATTCCTATATCCCACCAACTTTCTCGTTAGAGAATGTTTTTCTTTACTTGTTATACTTGAGTGTTGCCATGGGAAGGCTTCAATTTAGCACTCCGCATTACGTAATGATTACGTATGTCAGTTTCATGCTATATCTGATACGTGAAGATGTCCTTCCAGGAAATGCTAAAGCGATTGGTATAATTTGCGCTCTTTTAAACCATTCCTATCACGAGTTATGCTCACCCGAGAAGAATTAGCAGACGACGACGACGACGACGGAGAAGAATTGGCCTGGGTACGAGGAAAAGCACGAGCTTTTCTGTTCTCTTAAGGCGAACAGTTTGGAGACTGGAGCAAAACATTAAAATGACCGTCTTTGCCTTCTGGTTCGATAGCAACAACAAAGAATATCCGTTTCTTGGTACGCGAGTTATACGCGGGTTGCGTTTTAAAAAATGATTTCATGCACGACCCGGGTCCTATATAGGAACTACTACCGTAGTTCCTGATTGTCATAACATCCACATAGCGGTTTTGCGGTCGTGCAGTTATCCAGATAACAGATTTGCTGTCGTCCAGATCCGCGATTTGCGGACGTGCGCATGTCCACATCCGCGATTTGCGGACGTGCGCATGTCCACATCTGCGATTTGCTGTCGTCCAGATCTGCGATTTGCTGTCGTCCAGATATGCGATTTGCTGTCGTCCACATCCGCGATTTGCGGACGTGCGCATGTCCACATCCGCGATTTGCGGACGTGCGCATGTCCAGATCTGGGATTTGCTGTCGTCCAGAACTGCGATTTGCGGACGTGACGTGATCCAGATCAGCGATTTGTTGTGATCCAGATATGGCCCGAGGAGACGATCCCGAGATTGACCGTACGTATTTATTTTTTTTTTTTTTTTTTCGTTCCTTCTGCTCGCTAACGCGCACATTTTTCTTTCCACTTGTGCGTAGGATGGATACTCAGGTACTGGAGAAGAAGAAAACCGGTGGCTATTATTCTATCATATCTGAGACTGTTACACCGTGTGGCTGTCGGGTGGGTTTCAGGGCAGGTAGATTAGACTGCTATAAGTTGCGGCATTAATTACGCAGTACCACTTGGCTAAAGAAAAGAATGGCTGCACTTGGCCTAAGGAGGCGAATGTGTTGCCAAACACCTATCGCTTTGGTTTATGCCGCCATCAAGGTGCGTGCTTGAGTACATGTACATGTGTCGTGAACCTTTATTTATAGGTTTATCCTTATTGTAGATCGAGGTACAAACCTCAAACGGCCTGTTGGGGTACCGAGCTATGTGGACACTGCTACAAACCAAATACGACTTTACTGTGAAACGGTATGCATTATTTCGTGTTCTTAAATGGTCCTCTAATTTTGTACAACAGGTGTACTGTAATGATGCTGCTAGCTATGGCTGATCCTAAGGGTACTGCACAAAGGAAGAAGCACAAACTCCAAAGGCGAACCTATCAGTCCAAGGTCGCATGGTGATGTTGCATGCATACATGTATGCTACATTAATCTCAGTGGTTTTATAGGGTCCAAATTGGTGTTGGCACTTAGATGGGTATGACAAGTTGAAACCATTTGGATTTCCTATTCATGGTTGTATTGATGGGTAAAGTTTAATATATATTTATTAACATCCCAGTGTGATTTTGATTCTATACATTTCTTTACTAAAGGTTTTCTCGTAAAATACTGTGGCTGGAGGTTGCTACTACAAACAACGACCCATATGTTATAGCTCGGTATTATTTACATGCTGTTTACAAGCTGGGTGGTATGTGTTTGTATGTATGTACATGTACCATATAAACTAAGGCACTCTGCTGCTTATAATTGTAATCTGAGCTACATTTTATTCTGTGTTTCCTTGCATTTGTACTTAAGGATGTCCCACACTCGTCAGGGGAGACTGTGGCAGTGAAAATGTTGTTGTAGCATTATGCCAAATGATTTTAAGACACAACCATACTGACAGGAATTCTGGAAGGAGTAGTTTCTTATTTGGAAGCTCCATCAGAAATTCAGTGAGTATATTGGTAATTATTTATGTGGTTTAATTTATTTAATATGATTAATATTTCATAACAATTATAAAGTAATGAAATGTATAAGAGTCAGGAGTAGTGGGAGATGAAAAAGATGGAGGCTGCATTTCCCCTTTGTACCACCACTGTAAAGCACTGGATCAGGTAGCTGTTGCTTTGATGTCACAGTTGTGGCTGAGAGCCTGCGACCTACATCTGTAGCTCTCTGAGAAAGAGGACTATAAGTACTCCTGACATTTCAATGGCAATAGGGGTGAAACACATGCCTGGATGTCTTTCCAAATAGGAGTACTTAGCCTTTTTCTCGTCCTCTACCTGACTAGCAACAGTACTGCTGTCATAGTGGAATGAGAGGGGGAATAGGTGTTAGAACATATGGCATCACAAACCAAAAGGTTACCGCTTTCCATGGAACCATCGGGACGTTTCCCATCAGAGTGGTCTACATTAATGGGTTCCAGTTTGGATGGGATGTGTGAAGTGGACAGGGCTCGGTGGAATATGTGGTTTGAATTTTATGTGAAAAATGATTGCAGCGAATAGAAAGCTGGTGGTCTCAACTAAGAAAATCAAAAAGTGATTGGTGGATTAACTTATTTAAGGTCAGTTTACATACCTAATTGTATGTGACTTAGGTTGCAACTTTCAACTGTAGAAACTTGTTGCTGACCATCTATATGATCCTGATAACCTGTTGCAACGGTATATCCCATTGCTGTAATATTGTCATGCTTTCATGTATTAAATTTGCAGTCATATTGCTGGATTTGTATTCTTACCTATACTACAAAAAGAATTACATGAATTCAAAAGGCATTGGAACAGGCACAGAATACGTAAGAATAGATTTGCAAGTTGTCCTAGTGGAGCTCCAGAAGATCTGTATTATCTCTCTGCATATCAACGTAAACATGCATGTTAAAATATTAATATTTGTATTACTATTTGCATTACAGGCATTGGTGCTCAGAATTGTACGAAGATGATAAGTCCTGAACATCTCAGTCGTTGTATCGAAAGGTGCAGCTATGATCCTCCAGCATTTTATCCTCCTGAGTTTGAGATCTTGGCAACTAGGGCACTGTTTGTTACCTTGCATATTAAGCAACAAGATATAACTGTATATAATTGCAAATATGTGTACTGTTGGCTAGCAGTTGTTTTAGATGCTTTAGTAAATTAGTGATTAAATTGTAATTGTTATTGTACTTTGTTTATTTTGTGTCAACCTGTACCTTGTCCCCCCTCATCCTTCACTACACGTGTCTCGTCCCCCCACATCCTTCATTACATGTGTCTCGTTTAACGTGGTTGGTCAGGGTAGAAGCCCGAAGGGTGCCACCTGCCATAGATGTATGACAGGAAAATCTGTGTACAAGATACAAGCTATACACAAGAGGACCTTCTCAAGAATATATAGAAGTACAATACCTGGAACCAGACAAAGGAACACTCTTGTTTGTTGATAGTTTGTTTAGAGGGGAGGGTTGCAGACAGAGAGGCAGGCTTGACCTACTAACCTTTGACAAAGCCTCCTTTTAACACAATATAAGCTTTCCCATGCCCCATGTAAGCAGGGAAGGATTAAGTGCACAACCATTGCCCTTCATCAAAACATTAAACATTGTTTACTCCGTAAACAAAACCCTTATCTCTGAATAAGATTATGAACCATATCAACATTAACTTTGTTGTTATCATAATGGTACACACACAGTGCGTGTATGTATGCATATTCATGTAGAAAATATGTGTACTGTTGGCTAGCAGTTGTTTGTCATCAATAAATATTATGACACTTAAAATGCATCACAATAGTTATAGCACATTACAGTTCTTTGAGACTATTAATAACTTCAGCTGCAGTTGGGCGCTCGGATGCTGCATGTGCAGTGCATCTGGTACATATATTTCTGTACATAAGAGGTATATGGGCTGTTGCTGGTGTCTGGGGAGGTGAACCACAAACTTTACCAAACAGTTCCAATAAATCTACATTTTCCCAGACTCTTTTCCCACCAAAAAGTTCAATAAGTAGACATCCATATGAATATATATCTGCCGGTGATGATCTTTTTGCTGGAACAAACATTTCAGGTGCTTTGAATAAGGGAGTACCTGCGCCTTGCCCTTGTGATGTATGCAATGATGCAACTACATTTTGCAACTTTGCAATTCCAAGGTCACAAATATATGCCTGACCTGTCACAGGAACCACCTATGAATACAAATGTAATTGATAAGGGGGCTGCACATTAATTAATGCTAACCATGATGTTTGCTGGCTTGATATCCTGGTGGATTACAGCAGGGTCATGCGTGTGCATGTAATTCAGCCCCTGTGCTATATCCATGGCTATCTTCACCTTAATGCTCTCACTTAGCTGGATGTAATGTAGAACATGATATTCACAAAACATATGTTGCACTAAGCTTACATCCAAACATTCGACAAATAAAATCTTGTCAAGGCTCTTGCCATCTATGTATTCCATTATTAGGAGGATACTCCCTACCTCAATTGCAACACCAATCAAAGGGACAATGTTAGGGTGCCGAAGAGTTCTACACACAGCGTATGTGTATAAAATGTACAACAAAATGAATAACAGTAAGATGAATTTCAATCTCCTGTAAGGTGAACGTCAATTATTTTGGATTGACGTTCACCTTACAGGAGATTGACATTCTTCTTACTGCTACATGTATACAGTGAATGGTTTAAATTGACCTGTGGATTTGAGCTTCCTTTAATGTAATCTCCTTCGTGTTCATGTCAGGTAGAGGTACAGATTTCACAGCAACATCATCATTTAGGTATGTACCCTTGCACACAACCCCAAATGTGCCCTGGCATATAACACTTCCAATCGTGATAGAATGCCTTGCCAGTATCATAGGTTCTGAAAAGGTTTAGTCAATTTTCAGCTATCTGTGATTGTCATAACTTACCCACTGAGGTGTCATTTTCAGTCGAATGTTCTTCTGTTATACATGTATACGTTCAGCAAATATTTAAGGAGATACCTAAACATTGTCCTGGATATAATTTTACCTTCAGTTAGATCTATGACATTGCTGTTGACTGATCGGCTTACACCTAATAACAGAAGTGATAATAATGTACATTGTTATGACAAAAATCTGAATCTGACAATAATAGACACCCACCTCCATCTCTGTGTGTACCTATTTTGGATGATACTAAATATCAAACATATTTATGTATACCTACTCCACTTCTTGAGGTCACCATGACATCACCAATATATGGATAAACACACCTACCTCTACTCATGCGTCCACCTGATTTGGTGACATGACCATCATCATCATCATCACCACTTTGGTCTGCATAAGGATGATACTAAATATCATATTTATGTATACCTACTCCACTTCTTGAGATCACCATGACATCACCAATATATGGATAAACACACCTACCTCTACTCACGCGTCCACCTGATTTGGTGACATGACCATCACCATCATCATCACCACTTTGGTCTGCATAAGGATGATACTAAATATCAACATACTCCACTTCTTGAGGTCACCATGACATCATCAATAAATGGATAGAAACACCTACCTCTACTCATGAGTCCACCTGTTTTGGTGTCACCTTTAACAGTTTCACCTGCATATAGAATGATCACAAAAGTGAAAGGGATGTTTGGACACATACTTTCCCTTGTGCGTGCTCTAATTGGGGTCTTGCCACCTCGGTCTGCAAAAGGAATGATCATATAAATGGAAGGGACATTTATGGAAACACATACCTTTACTGATGCGTCCACCTGTTTTGGTGACATGACCATCACCATCATCATCACCACTTTGGTCTGCATAAGGATGATACTAAATATCAACATACTCCACTTCTTGAGGTCACCATGACATCATCAATAAATGGATAGAAACACCTACCTCTACTCATGAGTCCACCTGTTTTGGTGTCACCTTTAACAGTTTTACCTGCATATAGAATGATCACAAAAGTGAAAGGGATATGTTTGGACACATACTTTCCCTTGTGCGTGCTCTAATTAGGGTCTTGCCACCTCGGTCTGCAAAAGGAATGATCATATAAATGGAAGGGACATTTATGGAAACACATACCTTTACTGATGCGTCCACCTGTTTTGGTGATATGACCATCACCATCACCATCACCACTTTGGTCTGCATAAGGATGATACTAAATATCAAACATATTTATGTATACCTACTCCACTTCTTGAGGTCACCATGACATCACCAATAAATGGATAGAAACACCTACCTCTACTCATGCGTCCACCTGATTTGGTGACATGACCATCACCATCATCATCACCACTTTGGTCTGCATAAGGATGATACAAAATATCAAACATACTCCACTTCTTGAGGTCACCATGACATCATCAATAAATGGATAGAAACACCTACCTCTACTCATGAGTCCACCTGTTTTGGTGTCACCTTTAACAGTTTCACCTGCATATAGAATGATCACAAAAGTGAAAGGGATATGTTTGGACACATACTTTCCCTTGTGCGTGCTCTAATTAGGGTCTTGCCACCTCGGTCTGCAAAAGGAATGATCATATAAATGGAAGGGACATTTATGGAAACACATACCTTTACTGATGCGTCCACCTGTTTTGGTGATATGACCATCACCATCACCATCACCACTTTGGTCTGCATAAGGATGATACTAAATATCAAACATATTTATGTATACCTACTCCACTTCTTGAGGTCACCATGACATCACCAACAAATGGATAGAAACACCTACCTCTACTCATGCGTCCACCTGATTTGGTGACATGACCATCACCATCATCATCACCACTTTGGTCTGCATAAGGATGATACTAAATATCAAACATACTCCACTTCTTGAGGTCACCATGACATCATCAATAAATGGATAGAAACACCTACCTCTATTCATGAGTCCACCTGTTTTGGTGTCACCTTTAACAGTTTCACCTGCATATAGAATGATCACAAAAGTGAAAGGGATATGTTTGGACACATACTTCCCCTTGTGCGTGCTCTAATTAGGGTCTTGCCACCTTGGTCTGCAAAAGGAATGATCATATAAATGGAAGGGACATTTATGGAAACACATACCTTTACTGATGCGTCCACCTGTTTTGGTGATATGACCATCACCATCACCATCACCACTTTGGTCTGCATAAGGATGATACTAAATATGAAACATATTTATGGATACCTACATCCACTTCTTGAGGTCACCATGACATCATCAATGTCAGTGGAAGTACTTTCAACATCTGACTATAAAAAGAAGTGCTCAAATGATGCAAGAACATGACATCTGCATACTTACTGGGATATGGATTCCTATCACCATGCGGGATAGTTTTTGCATTCCACCGATTTCTGCAAAAAATCCTCCCAGGCTCCATGGTCTGTCATTTTGTAGAGGTGCATCTAGTATTCTCCCATTACTAATAATCAAGCTGCATGATTTTTCATCAGATTCATGACACCATGCCTGGGCTGCTTTTTTGAGAACAACTTGGTATGTGTCATTGGATGTGAATCCTGGTATTTTAATGTTGTCACTGCAACGCTTAAACCTTCCATTTTTGCACTTTTCCATCCTACAGACTGTTAACTGCATGATATATAAACCCCATATATTAAAATTTACTTGCACCATATGCATAAAGAAAACTGTTAGAAAGGACCTTGTTACATATAAATAAGGCGCCTGAAGGATGAGGTATAGTACAGCTATAAATTTTCTAATACTTACGCCTAACATCTCTGCCTTTTTTTTCTCCGTGCGCTTTACCCTTGGTGCAGAAAACTTCTCAGCTCTTGCCTGGCTGCAATGCTTTTTGTATGTCTTTACTACAGTATCAAAAAGCGCTTCATCGTCGTCGTCATCTTTAAGGCGCTTGTCACGTTTTTTCATTTTCTGTAAACTCAAATTCACTTTTTTTTGGAATGCTTCTCGTTCGTCCTCATTACAATTGCTACCGCTACTACTGCTGCATGCACTGTCGTCCATTGCACACGATACGGCCAGGATATGAATTAATCAAAGCTTGCTATGTATATATACTGTTAAAATTGTTTTCAATTTGTGATCACAGCCATACGGATGAAGGGCAATTGTTGTGCACTTAATCCTTCCATGCTAACATGGGGCATGGGAAAGCTTATATTGTGTTAAAAGGAGGCTTTGTCAAAGGTTAGTAGGTCAAGCCTGCCTCTCTGTCTGCAACCCTCCCCTTTAAACCATCTATCCCAAACTGGAGTGTCCCTTTGAATGGTGTTCTTAGGAAGGTCCTATTGTGTATAGCTTGTATCTTGTACACTGATTTTCCTGTCATACATCTATGGCAAGCAGCAACCATCAGGCTACTACCCTGACCAACCTCATTAAACGAGACACATGTAGTGAAGGATGAGGGGGAATGAGACACATGGCTTGATAGGTGCCCCAACAGGCCGTTTGAGGTCTGTACCTTGATCAACTAAAAAGGATAAATATATTCAAATCTAGGTGTCAGCATATACCAAGCAATCAGTGTTTGGCAACATCTTTGCCTGCCAACAGTGATAGGCTCTTGCTTTGCTCCCACTCCAGAAGAGGCACTCCCTGAGGTGCTGGTCGAGTCCAGGGCCTGCATCATGGCCAGCTTTCTGTCACTGCACAGTCATATACCCCTGCATATGAATGCACACACACTCACCACACAATAAACCTTTGCATCGTATGCATGCTGTATAAAAATTTATAACTAATCCTAAACGCAGCAATTCCTGAATCACATATAATATGTTATATTATTGAACAACAGGGCTCAAGGAAGAATATGCATGGGACCACAGTGCAATGGTTCCAGAACACTTTAGCACTCTCCGTTAGCAGTGTACATCTTACACACATGCAACTGCACCACCCACTACCCATTACGTTCGGAGAAGACCTGTGCTGAGACTCCAGCTCTCACCAATTGCAGCCACACAATTACCCATGTAGGAACCTAAGCACCAAGAAAACAGCTAAAAGTACAGAATACTTGGTACTAACTTTCCCACTTTCAATAATTAAAGAGGCCCATACTCTCTCCTAGCACCTGAAGACACTTGCAGGCACGGCGCAGCCCCAGCTGTGGAGCAGCAGCTGTTCACAACCAACACCATAGGCAGCCATGATTGTCCATGCACTGCAAATAGACCGCAGCTATATGCAGATATTTAAATTTACTCTCGTTGCCAAAGGCCATCACCGCAAGATTGAGTAAAGATAGTGCGTTTAAAAATATGTTGCACCACAGCATATCGCTGATCTGGATCGCTGCAAATTGCTGATCTGGATCACAGCAAATCGCTGATGTGGATCACGTCACATCCGCAAATCGCAGATCTGGACGACAGCAAATCGCAGATCTGGACGACAGCAGATCGCAGATCTGGACATGCGCACGTCCGCAAATCGCGGATGTGGACATGCGCACGTCCGCAAATCGCGGATGTGGACGACAGCAAATCGCAGATCTGGACGACAGCAAATCGCAGATCTGGACATGCGCACGTCCGCAAATCGCGGATGTGGACATGCGCACGTCCGCAAATCGCGGATGTGGACATGCGCACGTCCGCAAATCGCGGATCTGGACGACAGCAAATCTATTATCTGGATAACTGCACGACCGCAAAACCGCTATGTGGATGTTATGACAACCGCGACCTACCGGGCCACCATAGTGGGGGGGGATGGGTGGGTGGGTGGGGGGGGGGGGCGCTTGCCAGTATTAATAATCGATTAAAAATGATCATTAAAAAATAGAGGAAACAAGTAAAGAAAAACATTCTCTATCGAGAAAGTTGGTGGGATATAGGAATTGGAGGCAATGGTGGTGTTAAAAGGAAGGGAACAAGGTTTTGAAAAAAGGGTAATGAGACAAAAATCCTATATTTAGCACTTCTTTTGGTTCTGTTACATTTACACATGCTCAATATAGGATTTTTGTCTCATTACCCTTTTCTCAATACCTTGTTCCCTTCCTTTTAACACCATCATTGCCTCCAATTCCTATATCCCACCAACTTTTTTCTCGTTAGAGAATGTTCAGTTTTCTTTACTTGTTACTTTTAAAATCAACGCAATAAATGAATATAATTATCTAGCGGGAAAAAAGTGGCAGGGCAAATGCCCTACCTGCCCTATAGGATGCGCCGGCCCTGCCCAAAGGTACGTTACGGCATAGATAAATGTTGCATCGATAAATTATGAGCATGCATGGTATATCGCTAAAATGGAAGGGATAGTTTAGTTACAGCTGTAGAGATACTGCGTCTCTCCGTTTTATATTAATATGCGCTGTTTGAAATGTGTGTATAACGCCAAAGTTGCTTACGTCAATTTGGTCATGTATTGTGGTGCATGGTTCATCTGATTATAGCGTGAGATCAGTTTACTTAGAGTACATTTATCCTTTGTATTATATGGCTTTGCTTTTAACCTTTATCAATCCTTTGCTCCTCATTGGAGATAGTCTGGGGACTAGTGTAATATTAATTGGTACGCACCTCAACAGAATTGCAGATTCTAATATAAACCTTTCATCATCGCGCAAGTTGACGTTTATGCTACCTGATTCTATACGTTTCAAGAACTATAAATACAATACCAAATCCACCAGAAAAATTTCGGAAACAAGTAATAAAAACATTCTCTACACGAGAAGGTTGGTGGGTTGGTGGTATATAGGAATCAAAGGTGATGGTGGTGTAAAAAGCAAGGGAACATGGCTTCTGATTGAAAAGGAAAAATGAAATAGACCTATATTAGCACGCACATTAAAATATGACTGACAACATGTTGCTAACATAGGTCTATTTCATTTTTCCTTTTCAATCAGAAGCCTGTTCCCTTGCTTTTTACACCACCATCACCTTTGATTCCTATATACCACCAACCTTCTCGTGTAGAGAATGTTTTTATTACTTGTTATAAATGTAAATGGTGTCTCATTCCATCGTAGCGATGGGGAAATTGACATCTTCGTAGCAACCCAAGACTGCTAAATTTTGCCTTTAGCCTGCGACGTGCACGTAAGTATTAGTTCAGCGCCACACTCGGATCACGTGCCATCCCCCTGATAATGATCGCGCAACATCTCAGCTATAAATTCAAAGCTTCTGGGGGCCCCTATGGGGGAGCACACAACGCTCCACACCAGGAGTTGTGAGGAGCGTTGTACCAGAAGCACTGAATCTCCATTCGTTGTAACTATGTCGGGGGGATGGCACGTGATCCGAGTGTGGAGTTCAGCTAATACGTACAGTCGTACACGCGTGTACGTCGCAGGCTAAAGGCAAAATTTTGCAGCCTCGGATTGATACGACGATGTCAATTTCTGATGGAATTAGGCACTATTTATAATTTCCCTAAGTTAATACTTATGTACGTCTCGCAAGCCAGGACCATAGATATTATATGCCAGGACGTACGGAGGACTGGGGCCCTCGTCCCAGTCGTACATGTACGTACAATAACTAAGTACGTTAATTAGGCTTGCAGCAGGGCGATGTCAACTTTACGCAATATGACTTAACCATATGACTATATGACACCTCGATTTGGGCGTTGCCCTGGACCGGAAGTCGACACAGAGACCGATTTGGGCGTGGCCACATCAGTAGTAATGCACAGCAGGAAGGCAAGCGGGGAATTATAAATTGTGTCTGATTCCATTGTAACGATGTGGATGTTGTTGCTAATCTCTCCACTTGGCAATTTCAATCATTTCTTACCCTGAAGTGTTTTATTGTCAAAAGTACCATAGCTAGTGTACCCATGTGGAGGCACCATAGCCAGTGTACCCATGTGAAGACACCATAACTAGCTATAGTGTACCAAGGCACCATAACTAGCTATAGTGTACCCTGTGAAGGCACCATAGCCGGTGTACCCAGGACGTGAAGGCACCATAGCCAGTGTACCCATGTGGAGGCACCATATCCAGTGTACCCATGTGAAGGCACCATAGCCAGTGTACCAAAGTGAAGGCACCATGGTAAGCCTCACCGAATGGGTAAGCTTACAGCATCCCACCCCACCCCACCCCCCCAGTTACAGTGTGAGTGGACAATCCCACACCTTGTGCCCTCACCCTCCGAAATCCTAAATCTGCCACTGCTACATGCTTTTGCCTCATTACCTCCACTCATGTGACCCCTTCACTATGTGCTCAAGTTCAGTGTGTGTGTGTGGTGTGTGTGCATGTACAAGGTGATGTGACTCTTTTCGTCCCTCAATGGTACCATTACACATGGCCCTTTCTGAACAGTAAGTTCTGTAAGTTCTAAATACAATACTACAGTAGCTGCATGCAAACGCCTTACCTTCACCCTTTGGTTGAAAATAAAACGAACTTATCTGTACAGTACCATGCATACACCTCACACTTATACATAAAAGACAGGCTCCACAACATGGACAGCTGACGACAGAAAGGACCTCCAGAAGCCCCGCCACTCCTACCACCACCAGCAGCACTGCCCCCACCACCACTACCAGCAGCGCTACCCCCGCCGGCACCACCAGCGCTACCCCCGCCGGCACCACCAGCGCTGCCCCTGCCGGCACCACCAGCGCTGCCCCCGCCGGCACCACCAGCGCTGCCCCCGCCGGCACCACCAGCGCTGACCCCGCCGGCACCACCAGCGCTACCCCCGCCGGCACCACCAGCGCTGCCCCCGCCGGTGTTCCTGGTGGAACAACAAGCAGGGATAATCCCGCCACCACCACCACCAGCTGCGCTCCCGCCGGTACCACCGCCGCCTGTGCTCCCTCCCTGGCCTGCATGGCCACTGCCACCCTGGCAGAATGCAGCATGGCGGGGAGGCCGGGGAGGAGGACATCCCCGCAGGAGACGAGGGCGCGGGCGAGGACAATTAACAATAAACACTACTAATTCATATAATTATAATTATTATTATTTAAGTTATTTGTTATTGCATTAAGAGATAAAGGGGATCGTCCAAATTATATATGCTCTTCCTACATTTCATCGACGGTGAAAAAAAACCTATGAAACAAGTAAATAAAAACATTCTCTAACGAGAGAGTTGTTGGTTTATAGGATTGACCAATGGTGGTGTAAAAAGCACGGAAACAAGAGTGACAGAAATTTTACTGGAAAATTGAAATAGGCCTATATTTAGCACACAATATTACACACATGACTGAGTAATGGGCTAAATATAGGCCTATTTCAATTTTCCAGTAAAATTTCCGTCACTCTTGTTTCCGTGCTTTTTACACCACCATTGGTCAATCCTATATACCAACAACTCTCTCGTTAGAGAATGTTTTTATTTACTTGTCGATTATTAATACTGGCAAGTGCCCTCCCCCCCCCCCGACTTCTCTCCGCTTCAAATACTGTCACGAGCAGACGCCCGCTTTTGTTTGGGATCACTGTAAGGAACGCGGGAGAATTCTAACACGTCGTCTGCTCTCCTCTGTTTGCACAATTCTTAATATACGTAAATGTCGCCATAGGAACGCTTCACTTCGCATTACGTAATGATTACGTATGTTAGTTTTATGCTTTATTCATACATCTGATACTTGAAGATGGCCTTCGGATTCTAAAGCGATTGATATAACTTGCGATCTTTAAAACCGTTCCTATCCTGAGTTATGCTCAGCCGAGAATTAGAAGACAACGACGACGACGGAGAAGATTTGGCCTGGGGACGGGGTAAAACACGAACAGTTCTTTTGATGACAAAATACATATGATCACTCTTCTCCATAGATTTCAAAAGGTTGTGCTAACTACTCAAAATCAACATGCCAGCAGGCATTAATTCAGGCCAGGGCTTGCCTATCTGGAATGCATCAGAACAACAGCAATGAGGTGATCATAGCAAATGCTGACCAAGAAGCCAGTGAAAGTACAGCCCAGCTTGTTGTCGATGGCCTCCCCTTACTGGGTGCCACAGAGACGTGTACATCCTCCTTTGTACCATTTATGTGCCTGTACCTGTTCCCTTTGTGTGATGGTAATGGAACAGTGACCAGACCTAGCAGAGATCAGTGTATTGAGATCAGCACAGTGATATGCAAAGATGAGTGGCAAAAGGCATTAGCCATTTCAAGTGTAAAGGAGAAACTTTCTAAATGTGAAAGCCTTGCCCTTGCAAGAGAAAGTGTTTGCAAAGGAACAACTGCATTTTGCATTATTACTTTAATCTTAAAAATGCTTCTTTAGAGGTTATTGGCGGGTCAAATCTGTCTCCTAATTCAACTCGGACATTCTGCACTGACTCATTCTTGTTTAGTAATGGAACATGTGTACCGCAGTGTGGAAAATGGAAGCAATATGATGACGAAATGTCGCTAGCATTGGACATATTTGCTATCCTATCAGCTGTCATAGGACTTAGATCTGGAATCCTTGTTTTATTGTTCTCTTGCATTTGGCATAAACACATGTAATTAACTACAGCACTCTCTGTGCAACTTTTAACTGATTTTTTAAATTTCTTTCCAGGTTCTCATTTCCAGCAGTTATAATATTATATATGGGTTTCACTGTGATTATTCTTGGTATGAATTCATCACAATATACACGATCTACTCTAAATGGACTGTAACTATTGCAGCATTTATGTTGAACATTTTTTTATTTCTCCAGCTACTTTCATACTTATATCGTTTGCTGGTCGAACCACACTCCACTGCAGTTCAGAGAATTTGATTGAAGCTTTAAGTAAAGCAACTTGATTTTGTTCACTGATCGGTAAGTGAACTAGCAAGGAGACATTTCCTACCACAAGGACTCTCGCTGTTGTTTCATACAGCATAATTACCAGTCTTTTTTGTGGCCAAATCAAACGATGCATTTGTTGCTGTAAATATGGTTAATGGCTTTTGGAAATTTTTATTCGCTGCTGTTTGTGGTAGAATTTAATGTAGCATGCAATAAATTAAGATTGAATTTGTTTAAACTACATAATTAAGACTAATTGGATAATTGAAATTAGTGGTTGATTGATCCTTGTTTCACTAAAACATAGTTACAACTCATGAAATGTGATGTTCTAAAATTATTTTTTTGGCACTAACAAGATTGTAATGCCCATTCTCATGTTTAAAAAAACGAATTGCTGATGTTATATACAAATATATCACCTGTTTCAGGTTCTGTATACTACTATGCAATTCTCCAATTGTCAATATGGTGGATATGTCACCTGGCTGCAATATTTTTGAAAATAATATTTCCTTTCCATGTGAAATTATATGAGAAGAAGAAGATAATCCACTTGTTGGTTGTACTGCTGGCTTTGTTATTTCCAGTTATTCCTGTCATTGCTAGTTTCTCAACTGGGGGGTTTGTGAATATCAGTCAACCTCCTGATGTCTGTGTATCAAGAAGCAGTGAAGCAGCTTACTACACTCTTGCCCTCCCCATCAGTGTCATTATGGCTACTGGTATATCATTACTACTCATAGTAATGGTTATGGTTATAAAGGTAATTTCATTCTTATAAATGTCAATGACATTCTCAAGCCCTTTTCTTTCCATTAGCATGGCAGTACATCCAAATCTCAAATTCATTTTGGTTCAGCAGAGAGAAAACTACTGATTCTCTTCGGCTACTACATCATCTTTGGATCAATGGGCTTGGTATCATTTGTCTTAAGTGCTAGGTCAATTAGCTCATTTTCTGATGCTCTATTGGCATACTTTGCCTGTGAAGCAGCAGGTGTTAGTGCAAGTAGAGACTGTGGCAGTGAAAAGAAAGCTTATCAATCATTTAACTATTTTGGCACAAGTATCTTATCCTATGTGCTGTTGGGCCTCCTTCCAACAGTAAATCTCCTCTATGTGACAAGTAAATAAAAACCTTCTCTAACGAGAAAGTTGGTGGGCATATAGGATTGACAATGTTGGTGTAAAAAGCACGGAAACAAGTGTGACAGAAATGTTACTGGAAAATTGAAATAGGCCTATATTTAGCCCAGTCACATTTAGGCAGCGCACGCCTGAGAAAATGGGCTAAATATAGGCCTATTTCAATTTTCCAGTAACATTTCTGTCACACTTGTTTCCGTGCTTTTTACACCAACATTGTCAATCCTATATGCCCACCAACTTTCTCGTTAGAGAAGGTTTTTATTTACTTGTTTCATAAGTTTTTTTTTCTCCGTGTCAACGAAGCTTCATAACTGTAATGTGATGAGGAACGATGTGCAATGGACAAAATGTCTATACCTTACGAACGCTTTGTGCATTGCCCCGACCACAAGTTACTATATAACTTTAATAAATACGTATGTAAAATTAATGTTACAATAACAATAAAATTAATAGTGATAAGTGTAGTTGTTTTTGATAAAATAAATAGTTTTGCCGCCTCCTCTTCCTCGGCCTCTTCCTCTTCTTCTTCTCCCCCCCCCCCCCCCCCCCCCCGGGGTAAGGCCATGCGGGTGGCGGGGGCAGTAAAAAAGGCGGGGGCAGCATTGGGGGGAGCATCAGCGGGGGTAACGCTGCAGGCGGTGGGTCCAGCGCTGCTGCAGGCGGTGGCCGCGCTTCTGCTGGCGGTGGCGGAGGGTCCAGCGCTGCTGCAGGCGGTGGCGGCACTTCTGCTGGCGGTGGCCGTGGGTCCAGCGCTGCTGCAGGCGGCGGCGGCACTTCTGCTGGCGGTGGCCATGGGTCCAGCGCTGCTGCAGGCGGTGGCGGGGCTTCTGCTGGCGGTGCCTGTAGGTCCAGCGCTGCTGCAGGCGGCGGCGGCACTTCTGCTGGCGGTGGCGGATCTTGGACATCCTCGTCAAAGAAGTCTATCCCTATCATTAAGTTGTCTTCAGCCATCTATGTGGCAGACAAATTATTGAAATAACTCGGACAAATTATTGAAATAACTCGCAAAATATAGTATTTACCTTTGATGAATTTTTTCAAGAGAGAAATGTGCTGTTCTGCGGGTCATTGGTTTATACACATTTGTACATTTCCATTTCAAAGGGCGTATGGTGACCTTATCCCTGTCCTTTATCTCCTCTGCCACTACACACCTACCATTGAGGTCTACTGGAATGGCTCCATGCTGTTTTCTGTGAGTGTACGAATTATCAAAGAAGTAAGGCTCAGCCCCAGCAGTATGAAACCTATGCCCGACTAAAATATCACTCTCTTGCAACTTCTTTGCATTAACCTTACGGATAGTTTTTAGCAGTTACTCTGCTAGTGTGCGAGAGTTGGGCTCAAATAGGGAGTAACTATATGGGAGAAGATAGGGTTGCAGTACTTTTATTTTACCACACATTATGCCTTATCATGTATCAAAACATTTTACCAACTGCGCATAACGTGAATTATTTTATTTTCATACAACTCAATTTTCTGTACACGCATGTGTAGTGGACCTTTAAAACAACGTGAGACACAAATTACCTTTTGTACCCTATACATGTACATGGGGAACTTTTACTTGTGGGAAGCCTTACTGTACATCTGATAATCGGCTGCATGCAAGGGTTGGATGCGCATGACAGACTTGTTAATTAAATTTCTGAAAATGCAATTACAGTAGTACACACATGTGTATAGTCCTTTATTGCACATCACATTTACAATGTAACAGACACAGATGCATGTGTACGTATTTATGATGCATATATGTATTTAGCGCATGCGCAGTTTTTTGGATTGAGATTTACTTGTCTTGCAACAGTTGTTAGCCAGCAAAGTATAATCATTAATGGTTGCTAATAATTGGGTGCAAGTAGGGCGCTTACAATTAAAGGGAGAAAGGCGTTGTGCCCTTCCCTGCTTCTGCGACTGGGCCCCTTTCATCCTTTTTATTACTTATCATATTTTCATCACATGTGCGACGTTTTAAACATTGGTGGATGAGTTTAAAAACCCGAGCTGGTTTTATATAAGTATGTGCACTCATCCGTTCTATCATAGATTAATAACCTTATGGAACATTGCCCATCGATCATCCCACGCATGACGTAATTACTGATTGACCATAAATCTGCACTTATCTTTCGCAAATCTGATCGCGCATTTTTGTCATCATACACGCTCCAAAGATAGTTTAAAGAACTAACCACAAAGATAGAAAACCATCTAAGGAAATCATTATCGTATTGTCATACCTTGTGATCAGTGTTGCCGCGATTCTAATTGTATCGTCGATTACGAATTAATGCATCCAATTAGTATGCATCGTCGAGTCACTATATCGATGATTATTCATGGCTCATTAAATCGTCGATAGACGAGCCTAATCGACGATCTAATCTAAAATGGCTCCATAGGGCAGTGGTAATAGCATTGAAAGGAATTTGTTTAGTAAACACTAAGCAGTAAACTTATAATGATTGCACTGCAACTGTACACAGATGTATCATGCTGTATAAACGGCTTCTTTGAACCATACAAAGTGCACGCGCGCACAAACCACGCATATACAAGAGTTGTTAATATTGATTTCTTATGATGAAGTTGTGACTTACAAAAGGTCTAATAAATCTGTTTTCTCGACCACGAAGAACATCCAGCAGAGAAAAAGAAGGTGGATTTTGCCCTGTCGTCTTTTTTTTACGACACAATCGTGCAGTTTTAGCACGCTCGGATGGTGCCGATTAGGCTGAAATAATGGCAAGGTACTTGCGAGCCAGAGCAGCAACGTGTGTATGCAGCCTGATGTGTTGTCCACCACATCAGAGGTTTTTTTTCTGTCAGTTTCAGGTTCAAGGGAATGTACTATGTGCACATGTACACACTTACGCACATACACACCCATGCAAGTAAAAATGGCAAGCTGGTGGCAGCCTTGTGTACATAGTTGTTGCAAGCTTGTTACGTGCATGGTCGTTACAACGTTGTTAACAAGGTTGTAACAACCATGGTAAATGATTGTCACTACCATGTTTTGGACAGTCGGTTTCCAGCTTGTTACAACCTTTCACGAGGTTGAAGTCAGCCATATAAACCTTGTGGTAAAGATGTTAATTAATATGCATGCATGCAGTACACCACAAAACTGGGTAAAAATGATTTTTTTTTAATGTGTAAAAATATTAAGAACGCAAAGACACAAATAGGGAACATATTGCTGTTTTGCTTGTCATTGATAGATGTTATTATTCGACTCTACAACAAACTTGTATTGCAATAAAGATAAGGATGAAATGAATTCTTCTTAAGATTTGTTCTTACATACATGTACACAAGCAGTGCTTGTAGCCTGTGGATTAGCCTGATGATGCCAGGATGGACACGGTAGTGGGTGACTTGTTGCTTTGATAGCTGAATTCAATCTGTAGACTTGGATCCATTATTTCATTTTTACAAATGTGCAGCAATCTATATGTACATACATGTACCTCAGTGCTGCATTTTCAAATTGTTTCTGCAGCTTAGTTGTAGTTGCATTTTGTCCACACTTAGATGTGACCGGTTAAGATAAACAGCACCATGCACATGCGTGATAGACTGAATTGAAGAACAGTACAAAGTGATCATAAAAATTGGTATAATGGAGTTTCAGGCTGTTAACATAAATAATTAAAAAGAGCAGGTAAAAGCTGTTGTGCTATTCCATTATCTCTATGGATGACAATAATTGCAAATATACCCAACGGTACCCCCCTCCCCCCCCCCCCCCCCCCTCCCTCCATGGACAAGCTTCTATTTTGTTACCCCCACCCCCTCCCACACACACACACTGTACACTACCAATGGCCAGTGATAGCTATAGGAATCACCTGTGCTCTTCATTGTGGCTCCATCTGTTGTGATGGTTATTGAAGATGCCTGTGCAAGACTTTTCTTTCTTTAGCTGCATGGAAAGGTAATTAGAATCAGTTCAATAAAACTGATGAACCTACCAGGTCTTTCATCTCCTCATATTTAGTTTCAATTCTGTGTGGCAGTACAAGAACCTCGTGCGTGAGATTTTTGTCGAAAATACCCCACACAATGGCAACCACTAATAGATCATTTGCTTCCTTCACGCTTCCTCGCTCAAGTTAGGTGGTAAGCCAAAACATACCTCGGGGCCGCCTATGAGAGGCTTTGAAAGTTCTGGCCTGAAAAATCGTGCATCACACTGACATCACCATGCAAGAAGGAATAACAGCAAAATAATTTGACGACTTACAGCAAGCACAGTTTCTTTTGGATGTGTTGTTCCGCGTGCACGTAACACAACTTTATGACACAGTATACTCTTGGCGGGAGGGAATCTTTCCTTCGCAGCAGGCTGTTGTTCTATTGTGAAGTGATTCCACACCCAGCTTTGCGCATTCCTTGTGGTCGTACTGCTACATGTATAACACTCACTATCCACACTCCATTCCGACATTGTTAGTGAGTGTCGCTATGAATAAAAGAGGATCGTCGAGCCTGCCGATATCTAATTATAAACATCGCCGATTATCGATACCGGATGCGATACAGGATATGCATCGACGCTCTCGAGATCGTTTCCGGATCGCGGCAACACTGCCGTTCAGCTGGATCCCTCTGTCGCGAAGCGTGGAAGCCTTTGGTAGCGATACGTTCAAAACGCAATTTAAATTGCTATACAGTAGCGGCTCGCTAGAATGGATAATCACACCTCGCTAGAGTGGAAAATAGCAATGATTCATTGACCTCATAACGTTTACAGATCGCCTGCTTTAAAAACTGTGGTATCACTGATTAGGTTGCTTTTCTATTTAAGCGCGTGGCATACCCATGGCCCTAAAACAATCTTAAGCACTGTATCTTGTTTTGTCGCTTCACACATACGCACACACATTGCATTGCTATAAACGACACACAAGGGCATACAAGTCAAGAAAATGAGATACAAACCACGCAGCGTACAACCAACGCACGCACACGCATACACACACATATACACGCACACGCTTCACCTTTTTCGTAGCAATAAAATAGGTACATGGATATCGAACTCGTGTCGATCAAAGCGCTAGATAAGTAAAATCTTGCATTTGTGCATGCGTTATTAATCAAAATGCGCATGACTTTTCACAGAGCTTCTGGAGTCATCTTAACTGTGTGAGTGTGTGTGTGTGTGTGTCTGTGTGTGCGTGTGTGCGCGCGCGCGTGTGTGTGGTGAGTGCTTGTTGTACATGTGAGTGTGTGGTGCATGTATGTGTAATGTGGGGCTGGGACGAGACTATGGATTTCATATAGGAGTAAACGATGAAGAGCGAATGGTTGTGCATCACCCTTCCAGCTTTGATAGGGCATGGGAAGCATATAGCATGTTCAAAGGGGGCTTTGTCTAGGGTTAGCAGGTCAAGCCTGCCTCTCTGCCTAAACAACATATCCCCAAATTAGATTGTCTCTATCTGGTCCCAGGTATTGTATGCTGCTACATGTCTATAGAAATGGATAGGTGTTCTTGGGAAAGCAACCATTCAGTCTCATAGCCTGCCTGTCGACGACCTGAATATTGCTGTATAGGCATTAGCACTGAATGAGCATTCATACAGCATTAACAAATGTAACAGTTAAGTATATTAAATATTACTCTGCATTTCATCAATGGGAGTGGTGGGGTTGCATGACCATATGTGGAAGAGGAGTGAGAGGGGAGGGGAGAGGAGGTGGAAGAAATGAAGAGTTCGTACACTATATGTTGTTGTACACACATACATGTAGTGTATCACACCCATACACTCAAAAACATGTATAACCAATACACTAGATGTAAATTCACACACACACTCACACACACACACACTCACACACACACAGGTGAGAGTGTGGTGATCCTAAGTGGTGATGTTCAACAGTCCCAAGGTCTCGGAGTGTAACCTCAGTTCACACAAATAAAAAGATAACTATTTGAGTGACATCATATTGATCAAGAGGCATAAAACTGTACACTGGAGTTCCATAAACAGAAGAGGTCTGAGTGACAGGACTGAGACAACAAATCAACGCATTTTGAAACTGAATAAGATTGATTTTTTAAATTCATATAATTTTTATTTTTACATAATAGTAACTTTTAACAGTGATATGCATATAGTATAACCATGGGTTGAATTTTCAGATTTGGTCCTGATCTGTTGCTGCTTCTTTCTTTCTCCTCTGCTGTTATGTTGTTTTAGTCTCGGTCCCAGACCTAGTTCACCAGCAGCACTTATCACTGATCCACATGCCGCCGATTATTTTATTTTTTAATTTTTTTCATACTGGCACGTTTTGTAACGCCGTCGGATTCCAGGATAATTGGTAAAAGTGTACACTGGTGCATGGGCATTCAACGTGGCCTCAAACGAAAAAGAAAATGGTGGCCTGCGTCAGAAGCCATGCGCCAAAGAGATGACCTATGATTTGAAGAGAGCATTGAGTGATTGGGATGGGCAAGCTGGTGACGAAGCTGAAAGGTGCACTTCGGGAGTGGCCACAAGAAGGAAGGGATCCCCTCTACCGATTAGGGCCATGCAAGGTGGTGATGAAAACTTAGGTCTTTATGAGGAGAGTAGGAGTGAAGATGAGAATAACTATTCAGATGAAATTGAAGTTGACTAAAACCCGACGTTCGCACAGCTACAGCCATGTTCAACTTTTGCCCTGAAGATAAATAATCATGTGCTCAGTCCCCATTGTGTGCTATGTAAACTGTGGTTAGCTTAATCTGCATGATATTAGGCTAGCAAAAGAATTATATCGTTGTAAGTTTTGGAATAGTGCTCTTCCATTGGCAAAGCACCTCGGCTAACGCACACATGAAACGGCACATGAAGATTTGAATCTTGATGTTAATCGATCTTGGTCCCTCTTGCATAGTCTAGTCCATGTGGAACAATCCGCCCTTTTGGTGGCCACTACCGAGGTCAAATTCTCAGCCCCGTCGCCCGATCGCAAAGTCCAGCCAGAAGGACTTCTCCAATGCAAGCGCACCTAGCACTTACATCCGTAAATCTGTTTCAGCCAAAGGCCAAAAGATAGCCAGTACCATGAGGCGGCGAGCCTACACGTACGAATCATAACGAAAAGAGCTTCGAACTCATTGCCAATGAAAACAAAAATTACCTATCACTTATTTAAACAATGGGAGGAGGGGCTGCACGTATATGAAATCAGGTATCAGGTCCCCAGACTATCAAAATGAATTGGGGATCGGAGTGACGTAAGAGTCATTTTTAATAACGCGATGACGTTGCCGCAACGCCCATGCGTAACAATCAATACACAGAATCGAAACTAAAAATTGTACTAAAAGAGATTTTTATACGATTATTAACTCCCTGCTTATAAAGATAAATTTGTTGTCGTAACCAACGTTAATTAATTTGAATTAATAATTAGCTGTTTTTTATGTTTCGATAAATCCTAGCTAACGAATACAATTGTAAGGGTGCAAGTAGAGTTTTGATATTGCATTCCTGGCCATAGTTATGGGTCGATGTCCGAAATTTCTGGCAATGTTGAGGTTTGGTGACCCGTACTTGATTTTAGAACCAAACATTTTTTCCCCGTTTGTCGTGGTGTCGGGGAGGGGGGAGGGGCCGGGGCAGTGGAAGCCGGCATGCAGAAAATAAGGCACGCTCAGTAAATGGCGTGCATGAGATAACAGCTAGAGTGTACACGCACACTGCAGGTGTGCATACAAGGGAGAATGTCCTGCATGCGGGAATACAAAAGCAGGGCGGCTCCCACGAAGCGTCTCAACTACGCGCGGCCACCGCCGCGATCGTATCTCCGGGCGTGAGCACCTGGCTTCCGGGTGCGCCTTCGCACATGAGCTGCACGCGTGCCTGAAGCGGCAGGAGACAGAAAAGCACCTCTCCTGGTTGAAGCGCCTGCAGATCTCGCGTGCGAGGAAGTCACAAGGTATCCAGGCTGCACATGCGCCCCGTCATGCGCGCGCGGGATGCAACGCCGTCCTTAACAACGGTTAATTGACGCAAGCGGCGGCTAGCTCGAGAACGCCCCAAGTGCTGAGCTTGGAACCCGAAGAAAACAATTGCGCAACAGCGGCGGCTGCAACAGTAAAGACCAGCCTGGATACAGGTAGGAGAGCTGTCACGAAAATTTTGGTCCCCCCCAAAAATTGGTCCACCCGGACCAATTTTTATGAAAAAATCGGTCCCCCCGGACTAATTTTGTCTGAAATATTTGGTCCGCGCATGCGTATTTTGGTCCCCCCCCCCCCCCCCCCCCATTAAACCAGAATATGCCGAGGACTCATTAGATACAGTTTTGAAAAGTAATATTGCTATCCTCGAAGAAGCGAAGTTGAATATACTACAAGTTAAGCCCGACAAAAGCAGAAAGAGCACTACGATAAAAAACATGCTAATCCTCATAACTACTCTATCGGCACAAAGGTACCTTTGAAAGACTTTAAACGAAAGAAAACTAAGGGAGGAAAGCTGCTGATTAGATGGAAAGGACCATATACAATTGTTAAGCTTCTTGGCCGTGGTACCTACATGCTGTCTGATGCCAATTCAAACACAGTGCGAGCAATTGCGAGCCACATCAAGCCGTTCATTTCAGAATCGGGAAGTGATAGTGCAAAAGCCTCTGTTGAATTGGAACGTGAAGTGATTGATGTGTGTGGTCAAACACAATTGTTCTTGTGAATGTGCCTTATTCTCCGTTGTTGCGAGCTGTGACTTTTCCGCTGTTGCGAGCCGGTACTGTACTATTGTTTATAGCAATGGTTATAGGCATATAGCAATTGCTAAGAAACATATGATTAGTGATTCTATAGATATACTTAAATTTTCTCAATGGTGAATATTCGCGGGCGTTTCTAATGCCATGTCCATTTATTGTGCTATACACTACATGTAATCCGAAATATATAATTAATTATGGTATTCTAAATACAGGATGCTTCGAGTAGTACTGTTGACAGCTTTGTTGCTGGGTACAGCTTGGACCGCAACTGGTGCGCAAAACGAACAATTCGTTTCAAGTCGTCAAGATTCGGCCGACGAAGTAAATAATGCTTGCTCGTGTAGTCTTAAATGTATGCATTCAATGAGGATATTTTTCTTGCCGTTGGCTTGCTTATATATCTATATGTCCTGTGGGGGTTAGTAAGTGTTGCATTGGCTTTGAATTATCAACGTTTGCGATGCACACACACATGCACGACTCGGGCGGCGGCCAGCTGCAGGACCTCCTACAAGAGGCTCTTAAGGCAAAAAGGCGACTGCGACGCCGGCAAACGACCTGAGTGTCCACCCTCGGATTCAAGGAGTAAGTGCGCGCGACCGCCAGCGACGGCTGGCTCGGCAACTAGATATGCAGCGAGGGGTGACGCGAGCGGCGAAGAAACCCTAAGCGTTGAGCTTGCGACCCGAAGCAAACGAGGGCGCGGCAGCGGTGGCTGAACCCCAGACGTCAGCTTGGAATCAAAACGGGAAGGAGGGCGCGACCGCGAGACTCGGGCCGGCAACTAGGCATGCAGCGAGGGTTGATGCGAGCGGCGAGGAAACCCTAAGCGCTGAGCTTGGGACCCGAAGCAAACGAGAGCGCGGCAGCGGCGGCTGAACACCAGACGTCAGCTTAGACACCGGAAGGAGCGCGCGACCGCGAGCAGTGGCTGGCTCGAAAAACTAGGCACGCAGCGAGGGTGACGCGAGCGGCGAGGAAACCCTAAGCGCTGAGCTTGGGACCCGAAACAAATGAGGGCGCGGCAGCGGCGGCTGAGCCCCAAACGTCAGCTTGGACACCGGAAGGAGCGCGCGACCGCGAGCAGCGGCTGGCTCGAAAACTATAGATATGCACCCGTGACGCGAGCGGCGAGGAAACCTTAAGCGCTGAGCCTGGAAACCGAAGCAAACGAGGGCGCGCAGCGGCGGCTGAACCCCAAACTTCAGCTTGGACACGGGAAGGAGCGCGCGACCGCGAGCAGCGGCTGGCCCGAAGGTAAAGTTTACCTCACGAACGCTCGGCGAGAAATGACGCGGGCGGCGGCCAGCTGCAAGACCCTTCAAGAGGCTCGTAAGACAAAAGAGCGACCGCAAGGCCGGCCAAACGCCGACCGAGATACGCCCCGAACCGGTGACGACGGCCCTGGACGACGGAGAGACACTAGCAACCACAGATGGCTCACCAGGTTGTTGATAATGAGACGACCCTTGCTGCGCGTCGTCCCGCTGAACCGGAACCGGGAGATGTCGGGTCAGCCAAGACAACTGCTCGGCAGAAAAGGGGACGTCTGGTTGCTCGCCAGGATAAGACATCACCAAGCAAACGAAGCTGTGCCGCAGCTGCAGAGCGTCCGACTGTCACCGCACAACGGGCAACTGAGCACATGCGATGAGGGGGTGTGGCGTGCTATGTTAACCGCGCTTAACTACGTTAAGCTTCATACCATTTTTACCCCGTTTGGGGCGGGGGGAGGTTTGCAAATTCTTCAGCGTGTAAAAAACCCTTTCATTCAGACAGAATCCGATGTTGGCACTTGCTTTCTGGAGTGTGTGCATACACATGCGGTCATGTTGTTAGATTCACAGGAAGGCTAAATAGAAGTTAGTAAATACGGAGTGCTGCTTATGTGCCCCAATTCAGCGCATCTTGCACACCTAAGCACAACTGAATACCCATATACACCCAGCTGGACAAAAAAAAATCAGTATAGCATAAACCAGCCGGGCTGCTAGCTTGAAGGCAATTTAAGGTAAGAGTGAATGCATATATTTCTCTGCAGACATGCATGCATGCCTAGATGCGCATGTGTAGACGGTAGACTCCGTGGTATCAGCTGTCATATATTGACATAGAGAGAGGGACGGTTGATGGGGGAACGGGAGAGGGGAGGGGGTTAAAATTTTATAGTAGTCGATCAATTGATTGATGAAATGTGAAAGATACCTTACATCGTACGAAAACTTTCCGGGTCATAATCAATTCTGCATGAGCGTAGGGTGTGTAAGCTTTTCGAAAAATCAAAACGATTATTTCGACTATGAAAAAAAAGTCTAATAGATTTTTCAGGCTTATAGCACCTAGGAAATCCGCTCATATATTTCGCAATCCAATCTTCCTTCCCCCGTCGAAAACAACATACAAATATTAAATACGATTTGTATAGTTCGCCTGACCTTTCCGCTTTCTGCGGTATAGTTAATCAAACGCGGGACGTACTCCTTTGCATCTGCTTTGTCCAGGTGTCATCTTCGGGCCCAAATACTTAGGTATAGGGTAGCGTAAGGTGGGAGTGGTCGGCAACACACTTTCAACACAATACAGCGCTTTTAAGAAGGCTTTTCATTATATCAAGAAGGATAAAATCAACCCTTCCGGGTTCTTTTAGGACGCAGTATGAATAGTTTGATGCAACTACGTTCCCTTGCAATAACACCACATCGATCACTACCTAAGCTACCCACGTGCCTTGATTGTATGACGGCTTTGTCATATGTTCCATCAGATTTGCCATGAAGCTTTTTTGGTTCTGCTACTTGTCGCCTTTTCGAATTCAAGTTCTCGAGAGGCATGCTGTTCGAACAATGGATTATAACTGTGTTCATGTTTTGTTTTATAAGTGGATAAGCTAGAAGGAATATTAATAGCGACAAAAATGTGGCAAAATAAATCTAAAACCGATGTGATGTTTCAAATAACCCCCGTGCCGGCCTGTAAAGATGAAACTCTATGCCTATATATTACCGCCGAAATTTAATTCAGTGGCTACACGCTCTAGATTTTATAAGGATGTCATTCAAATAATGGGTCAGTAGATGCAGAGACCAGCTTGCTAGGCGCGTAAATGAGACCAAATTAAATTGTGATTTTTAATATACTGAAGCATACAACAATAGAATGAATACTTCTTATCCTAGAGAGCATTATTATTATTATTATACGTTTATTCCCTTTTTCTTCTTCTTTTCAAGCAGGAGATGCTTCACACCTTAGTTCTGATCGTTATTCTGCTGGATGCATATTGCACCGCAATAGTTACGCAAAACGCGGGACCAGTCCTACGTCACCAGGATGTGCAAAACGGATTGGTAGGTTATTGTATTATGCTATTCTGAAAGCGGAAATATACATGGTAGAGTTGAAATATCAATGGTAGTTATAATACTCATGCAAACGTCATTATGACAATTACCGGTCCCGATGCTTAACATTATACTCAGTTCTGAATAACTTATAATACTCTCTAATATATATCATTAAGTCCAAGGGTGGAATAAGCGGAAGAAATTACGGCCTGGAAACGGCGGAGACAAACAGTAAAACATTGGAAGTATCACGTGATGACTGTCGCACTTGCGTACAGCAAGGTGGCCGGCCAGTTGGCAAATGGTGATGTTGTTTTACCAAATCTCGTTTCCTATAGGTAGCATTGCTCAAGGTGTACGCGTACACGGAGATCATCGGGCGAGGGAGCAGGTATGTATGTATGCTATCTATGTTTATCCAAGATATGCCCCTGCTTTCAAAAACGAGTCCCACCTCCCCATCTAATAATAACCACTAATAATAAATGAGCTGCATGGATGCAATTTGTTCAGTATCTGCATGGGGTAATTTTGATTGCGAAGACGGAATGCAGTGATATCTTTTCTTCTTACCTAATTGTGCTGAAATATTTTACGGAAACTGAAGGTCTTTCCATTGCTTGTAAGTTCCCCTACACCACTGCAGCGTACATGGTGATTTCTATATTTTTTAAATTTTATATGGATATATTATAGCTTCCGCTTGTAAGTATACACCCAAAGCTATCTGATACTAGTAATTACTTTTTTTTTTCTCTCCACTAACGTATAGATCGTAAGCCAAATTCTTTGCATTCTTATCGCTCTGAATTCATCATTTATATATTAAACGCATCCAATTTGAAGAAGATAATTGTGAGTTTTCATACAATTCTTGCAGTATCAATTGCTATGTTTTCCCCAAGGCTGTAAGTTCATACTGTGGTCTGTTCTAGTCATAATGCTAGAAAATCAAATTTTGCAGAAACCAATTCTTGTAAGATCATTTTTTTACCGTACATATTATTTAACACTTCTTATTCGAATTCATTTGTAATACAACATTTTCAACATGCACATGCTATATGCAGGGGAAAATTGTGAGTATCATTACTATATTACTAGTATAGAGTTTATTGATTATTTAATGTACTTACGATGTACAGGTAGTAAGAAAGACCCAACTTTTTGATATAAAAATGGTGCTATACACATTCTCTGTACTGTTACTTGCAAATTGGCAGGGGAAAATTGTGAGTGTTCTGCATCTGTATTGTTGTATGGTACTACATCACTGAAATCAAATTGAATGTGTTCCAATTTTGCAGGGTGTAAGTTTACTGAATCCAGCAAATACATTTCACTATAAATTGCAACGTGATGAAATTTCCAGGCAAAAATTGTAAGTGTTCTGAATCATATACTACCTCTTCAATACAATCCATATCAAATTAATTTTAATGTAGGGCGTAAGTTAATGCAGAAATCTTTCACAATGTATGAAATGGCAATGTCTTAAAATTTGCAGGCAAAAATTGTAAGTTAGTTGCATTTCATGTTAATGTTTCCACCATGATCATTGGCATTATGACCTATTTGTGCACAAGTTGGTAAGTATATTTATACCAAGCAGCTCGTTTTGACATTTCTATTTTCACAACTGTACCAATCCAGAAAACAATTGTAAGTGTTTATTTTACACCTGCAAGCGCTTAATCATTTTTGTCAAATTGTCTGTGCACATCTTTAAAAAAAAACAACCAGGGAGTAAGTAGGATTTTTAAAAGGCAGATGAATGTTGTAATCAAGAAAACAATTAACTATTTTCTGGTCAATTTGGAATAACAATGACAGAAAAAAATTGTAAGTATAGATAATGTTATGTTAAGATTTCATTGAAAATCCTAGGGGGTAAGAACATGGCAGTTTATTAATGCAAGTACAATCACTTATGCAATAATATGTTCTGCTGAGATGCTCAGGCAAAAATTGTAAGAGATGTTGCATAACACCATTTATTCACTATTTCATGTAACTTTTGAATTGTTGGATACAATAGGGAGTAAGTATCCTATGACTGAGCTATATTACATTCACAATTGTATACTGAAAATGTGCTGACATACAAGAAAAAAATTGTGAGGATTTTTACACTGCTGTACTGCTTTCCAATAACCTATTAATTGTAATCACAACATGCTGAATCTAGCTGGTAAGGATAATAATGTGTCAATTTGATTCTTTATTGGTTATTTTAACTGCTTGTAATGTGCAGAAGAAACTTGTGAGTTTCGCTGCTAAAAGCTATACAATGATTCATTCTTTATGGTTACATTACGGTCCAACATAAGACTGTAAGTGATTATAAAATGTCAATCATTTTGATAATTTCAACCAGTATGATCGATCACCCATGCAAATAAAATCGCAAGAAATTAGTAAGTTTAAATATATGTGATGATGACTTTTTAATAATAGACCTAATAATGTACACAGGTGGTAAGATTTGGAATATATCAAGAAAGATTTAGTGATAAAATTTGCCCTGCACTCAATGCAAATAGAAGAAAATTGTATGTTAAATCACCATATAGCAGTGTATAATTTATCTCCTCTGTCAATAAAACGAACTAGGGTGTAAGTGACTGCAGAAAGTTATTTTACCACAATCCAGATTATGCAATGTTTTGCTATTCAAATTTGCAGGGAAAAGTTGTAAGAATTATATTATGCATCACTAAACAATGCTAGCATGCTTGTTGATTTATTTATACCTAACCCTTATAGATGGCAAGCAATATTTAAACTCTTTGGTTGATCTTTAATTTAATCTGAAAACCATATTCTGCATCTCCAAGGATAAAATTGCAAGTTATAATCTGTATAGGATGAAAGCATTTATTGCACTAAATCTTCTTTACTGTAGAAGGTATAGTAATGAAGGAATCATGAATAACACAATTAAATTTGCCTTTTCCCTTAACATCGTCAGGAAAAACTTGTAAGAGTTGATGTGTTGAGCAGTGTGAGATGTGCACACTGAATTGAATTGCATTGAACAACATGATAGTGCATCACTAATACTTTCTTCCGTTTTAATATGCAATATTCTGCTGTGAAAAAAAAGATGAGGAAGCTTGTAAGTGCTATTGGAACAAATGAATTGTCTTGCACACATAACTTCATCACAATCAGTGTGCAGTTGTATAAAGCAGTTAATGAGGCTCATTTTGAAACTAAGTAATGTATAATGAAAATCAGCTAGAATATAATGAAAATGACTAATATAAACATCACCTTTGCATAAAGATGATGAGATTAATGTCACCATTAATGAATGCATTTATAAATTTGCTCAAATTGTTATTGGTAACTAGGAGGTATCCAATGGGAATAGCTGTAGTTTGGATAAAACCAATGATTTTGTAACTAAATTGTAGGGTTTATGGAAATTTTAAAACATTATAATTAATTTAAATTTAAAAATAAACATGTTTGAAACTAACGTTATGTTAAGATGTCGATTATGATTCCACCAGTAACACTAAGAACATTTGAAAAAGACAAGTTTATGAATTACATCAGTCCAAATGCAAGTCCTAAACATTGGCAAATAAAAGGGCATAGCTCAATAGGAAAATATACAATTAGGATCAGCATCAAATGGCATAGTTAGCTAAAAGTTCAATGAGTTAACCATCATAAAATAATCATAAATTAGAATACAATTGATCTGAATGCAATATAGTAAAACGTGTAACACATTAAGGACATGGTTGTTAAAACATTGCATTTGAATGTTATTGGATCAACCATCAAAGAATGCAAATATCTATATGTATAAATACAGTTATGCACTTTGAATGATTTGTTTTGCTACTTACAACTGTAATTATTATTCTCATGTTTCAAAACTTTATTTCACTTTGCAAATAATAATAGCTTGATAAATGAACATATATTTGTGATATTAAATCAGAAACCAAATGCACTTATACACTGTAATCAACAATGTTAAAAGAACTGCATCAATTATTAAGACCAGCAGTCAGCAACATTGTATTGGGTTGTCCCATTAGGGTTTAAAAGTGTCATGTTTATACAGTAATTAATAATGTAAATACTTCATGCTTTATTGATTTCAAAGTTTGTACCAGAAGTACTAATTCAGGCCTAGTGCAAGAATGCCTTCAGATAAAGCAATAAGTAGAATCATTAATGTCACTAATCATACATTGTGCTACTAGCTGCTAAGAGGATTATTGAAGCACCTTGTATGGTGCATATTACATTGATTGCTCTACCTGGGGGCGTTTTTGCTGTAGTTACAAATCATCCTATGCACAAATGATGCAATGAAGTTTAAAGAACAGAAATGCATAATACAATTAAAAACTGTTTTTCTCATGCCACCATTTACTAATGTCCCTCTCATCACATCAAACACTAGAAGAAAATGGTGAGTACTTTAAATATGCTGAACAACGTGCAATTCAGATAGGAATCATATGTAACCACATTTATTTTCAAACTTGAAATCTTGAATGTGTAAGTGGCTTATACCTATGCACTACGAAACTTATTATGTTTTATTTATTAGAAGAAAAAATGGAAGAAGAAGCCTGTAAGTTTACTGTAAATCATATGCACTGTGCGCATGATTTATAGTAGCAGCAATAATTGTCATTAATGTGATAACAAATTCTTAACACCTATTTTGCTCTATACAGGGAGATATATGCAATAACCAGGCAAGAAAACAACTAATTTAATTGTGTCCAATTTTTAAAGCATATCTTTATCTTCTAGATGAATCAGTAAAGGGAAGGTCAGGATAATCAGGTTAAGTAGTGGTATTTATCTTCCCACCTAGTATTTGTTTAGTTATCAATATGATATTTCTCCCAATTTATCCAGCAAAATAATAACTGAAAGTATCAACTATTTACGAATTTTGATAATTGAAATACCGCTACAAATCATTATTGTAATTGCTGTTCATCAGATTTACTGAGTGCTATTAAGCTGATACGTTATTGAAATAATATGTGCCATGTTTGAAATCATGTTCAAGCATTTTTGTTTATAGCAGAAATAATGGAGGATTCATTTTGAGCAAGACATAAATCATATAGCTAAAAGGTGGAGATGAGAAGGAGGGAGCTATTGGAAAGGAAAGGGTATAGGAGAAACCCAAACTCAAAAGTTAATAGTACAACAATAGCGCAATTGTTGGATGTCAAGTGTGCAGTTTCATACACAGTGCAAGGATTATCTGTCAGTTACATGGACTTTAGTTAAGCAGGTCATATCAACCAGGTTGCATCACCAGATCAGCAGTCCAAGTGGCATTTCTATTAGGGGTCCCATACAATCACCACATAGAAGAACGATTGTCCAGATTGGTTTAGTGAATTAACTCCAGACTAGTTACAATACCAACTTGGAATTGAGCATCCGCCCCCCTAATTAGCCTCCAGCTGTTTTCATCGAACGGAATTGAATTCCGCCAATGCCTGAAACGCTGCCCCAATCGGCTATTTATCCCTCGGCCATATTTGATCTCTTGCAGATCATTCCAGAGCGTGCAGTTGTTTATCGTATAACAATGACTTTTGATCAGACTAGCAGTTACACGCAGTACTTTAGTGGCAGACTTCCCACAATGGCGTAGCTACGGTAGGGCCTACCAACCGAGGTGTTTAACAATAATAGTCACCGATAAACAGCGCCAGTGCGCGCTCGAACAGGTTGCGCATTCAGTTGCCGTCAATTAATATCAACAATGGTAGTCCTACTTGTGCCCCGTGGTCTCCGCGGTCACCTCACTTTCTGCAATTAAGCCAACTGCCCCCCCCCCCCCCCCCCCCCCCCCCCCCTTAGTTGCTGGTTCTTATGGTCTAGACAGATCTGCTCCATACATGGAGTGCACACTGAAGCACCCATAAATGGGACAGAACTACATGTAGATGAATTATTGATATTCTGCGTGAGCTATCTCCTTTAAGGGTAGCATTTCCCTTGCTAGTTGAGTTACTTAAAATTATAGCTTTATCCATAGCACATGGTTGTCCAAACGCGGACATTAAGATATTTAGAACGAATAGTTCTATTGCGGTAATCGTACATTCATTATTTCGTCGAAAAGAAAACGGTTGTGTTTCCATGCTTATAGTTCTTTCGCGCAACGACCAAATGCCAAAAGAATTATATGAACCTATTCACAAAGTAGTGCTATCATAAACTCTTTCAAATCCGCATTTTAAAAAGTACCCTCTTGATAAATTAGAAGTCCCGCGCATTCGTGTACCGTAAAGACAGCCATTTCGGTGACTTACTTGGAGGGGCCTTTTGCTTCCAATCCGCCAGAGGGTTCGAGCTGTCTTTGTAAACATACATTCAGTGGTCCAGGTACAGTCTCTTATAAGCATGTTATTTTTTATGGCCATTGCTTTCTTGGCCTCTTTTATGCCATCAAACCACACGAACCGATACATGCCAATATGAATACTAAGTCTAACACTTGAACGGTGTGCCCACACAAATCAAGGATGCAAGGTGACCTGTTATGCGATCTGAGCAGTCATTTCAGAGTTTGTGGTTTCAAGATAAAGAAAGCAAAGGGAATAGTGAAGGCTAAACGCATACGTATTTGACTGCGCTCCACATGCAGTCGATTTGCTAAGGGCCTTTGGCATTGATATCACCAACGACCTGCTCCCAAATACTTTCTATAGGCCATGTTACCAATCAATGGAACGTCCTGTTAAGGCAATAGAAGCTAACTTGGTTTCAAGATGCATGGGACTGGTCTAACCATGCTGCCAACAATTGCAAGGTAAACATTGTAACCCCATCACCAGCCAAACACTTTACACATGCATATATATATTCATATGCAGGAGTGCACATCATACAGACAATGTTGCTGGACAAGGATAAGCAGGTATCCTGCAAAACAATCCATGGACATAGCACAAACCAAGAACCTTATCCAACACATTGAGCAGATTGCCCCACAAAAACTCATCTCTTCACATTGAAACGTGGGTCAAAAAGACCTACGTCCAGAAATATTGAAATGGCTGCGTGTGCCCAGCAACGAAATATTGCAATCGAACAACGTTGGAATGTGCGCTACTCTTTTTTAACACAACACATGGTAGCATATTTGACGCTGTTTTATGGTTATAAAACTTGTACTCTATCCGACACCACAAGTACCATGATCGTAGCTTAAGCCAATCGAACACTGTGCGACTTAAAACATTTACACTTTTAGCGGTACGTCATTACTCATTGGCTTGTGTACAAACTGAGGAAGTTTTCTGGCTCCAACGATGCATAATGTTGTATTGTATATTGTATATGGAATGAACTTGATAATTCTTTTGTTTTCGGAGTGGCTCTGTTCTACGTTTTGAAGTTAACAGTTCGTGCACGAGACCTAGCAACTAGGTCAAAACGGTTAATCAGTATAGTACTACGTTATAGTTGTGCACGGACTGTTTTATACAACAGACACTGGCATTATAGAAAATGAAAGGTTCTAATGCCCGTGCATGCTTGCATGGTCTCACATACTGGCCCTGATCTAATGTATAACCACAGTGGCGTAGGAACGATTTTAGGATTGGGGGGGGGCCAACTTTTTAATCCATGAAAGAAAAAATATCCAAATCAGTGTATTTAGCTTGCATGGTTACTAAAATTTTCCATACTAGTTCGAGCCAATGCCCGTGCGTTCAATGGTAGGTTGGCTACAACAATGGACTTGCTTGAAGGCTAGTTTTGTGCAAGTTTGTGTGTAGTAACATGTATATGTGTGCATTTATTAACTCGTTAATAAAATTTTCCAAAAAAGGTACTTCTCCTTTCATTTGAGGAACAAAACTTCTGCGCTATGTCACTGAGATCAACAAGTTCTTTATATACGTGAGGTAACATAACATTATTCCTGGGACATTAGTAGGTCTTTAATCGCCGAAGGACGGAAAATGTTCGTTAATGCCTGAGGCTGATAACAATACGCTAGGAATTGTATCCAGAAGTCTGGCAGCGGTACCTTTCCGGTCTGTTTCAGCATCAGTTTTCATCCTTTTAGCTTGTTCGACCACCAGGTATAACGAACATTTTCCGCCCTTCGGCGATTAAAGACCTACTTTACGAGAATTCTTGTGCACTTTCGCTGGTTCTGCTATGGATTGAGAACTGGGAGAAATGTTGGTGCCGCTTGGAGGGGCAGTAAAATATGACAGACCGACTTCATATTTGCAGCAAGAGCAACTTTTCAAACAGACACACGTGCTGTGGTCAGTGTGGTAACGGGTTATAACCAACGTGAAAACCGAGTATTGAATTAATTTCTGCAGCGCGGGGCGAACCGATAGACCATGGATTTATATTTAATAATGGGATTAGGATTGGGGGAGGGGGGGGGGGGGGCCAGGCCCCCCCAACTTTAAGATTGGGGGGGGGGGGGGGGGGGGGGGGGGGGGGCCACGGCCCCCCCGGCCCTCCCGGTTCCTACGCCACTGAACCAGCCCTACCCCCACAACCCAACTCTGACCTCATGCACAACCAGCCCTGACAGCATGCACAACCAGTCCTGTCCCCATCCACAACCAGCCCTACCCTCAGAACCAATCCTGGACCCATGCACAACCATGCAGCCCTGACCCCATGCACGCACGACCCCACAACCAGCCCTGGCTCCACAACCATGCTTCACAGAGCTAGCTGTGGAGCCAGAGCTGGTTGTGGGGCCAGAGCTGGTTGTGGTACCAGAGCTGGTTGTGCAGCCAGAGCTGGTTGTGGGGTTGTGCGTCCACGAGGCCAGGGTAGCGCAGTTGTACATGGGCCCAGGGTTGGTGTGTGGGCCTAGGTCCCACAACCAGCTCTGGCCTCACAACCAGCTCTGGCCCCACAACCAGCTCTGGCTCCACAGCTAGCTCTGGCCCCACAACCAGCTCTGGCCCCACAACCAGCTCTGGCACCACAACTAGCTCTGGCCCCACAACTAGCTCTGGTTCTGGTCAGCCCTGGCACCACAACCAGCTCTGGTCAGTACTGGCCCACAACTAGCTCTGGCACCACAACTAGCTCTGACCCCACAACCAGCTCTGGCTCTGGTCAGCCCTGGCACCACAACCAGCTCTAGTCAGCACTGGCCCACAACTAGCTCTGGCTCCTCGACCAGATGCACACAACCATGCAGCGAGCTGCATGCACAACCAGCTATCAGTGGCTCTTAAAAAACGTCTTAAGGATGATTTATATTATAAGTAATTGTGTTTTTTTTTCTGTATTCCTGTGCATGCATATAGCTGTGATCTGTGTGTATGTGTGTGAGTGTGTGTGTGTGTGTGCGCGTGTGTGTGTGTGTGTGTGTGTGTGTGGTAAGGAATTAATGGACAAACGTATGTATTTTTACTTAATGGATATGCCATTGTATTAACATGCATGCATGTTGCATGTGTAGGGGGCGTGTCACTAAGTCAGGTCGAAGTGGCTGGGAGGGTATAAAGTACAGTCAACTGTGAGCTTTGAACAATCGCATAGTTTTAGACTTTTTACTTTGAATGCAATAAAGTGCATCCACACTATTAAGGAAAGCATTTCTCTCAAGACAGCGTTGTGTCGTATTCCAGTCTACCATGCAAAGAAGTCGAATATTCGTACTTTTTGTGCTCGAAAAACTAGCAAGATTATAACAGAGCCACTTTGAAATGTATCTTGATATATAGAACAATGTCAGCACGTAATGTCGGATGGTGTGGCATGTCTCGAAAAACTTCCAGACGGGAACACTTTGAATCAGGCTAATAGTAGTCTCCCGCACCAATTGCACATGCGTGCAATAGAAACACCTCCCCGCTGAGTATAAAAAACTTTCTGCATCTGAATTATGTACTTATGTGTACAGAAACGTCCTTTCTACATGCCTAGACTCTCCATGTTGCTGCGTTTCATTCTGGTTGTGCAAAAAGTGGCTCCCAAACAATGCACTAAGATAATGAGTTTAATGACGCCATTTTTCCGGTATGTTTAGTCATAGTTGCGCAATATAGCGTTTTAAATTGCATTTTGAACGTACAGCAACAAAAAGCGTCCGCGCTTCGCGTGGGAGGGGGAATGTCCCCCTCCCGCACCCACCCCCTTTCGGTGAACACGCCCATTTCTCACTTCATTATCATTTTTCATTATTGGTGCCCCCCCCCCCCCCCTTTCAAAATTCCTGGATCCGCCCCTGGCAATCTCAAGGACAATTCGGATTCCATTCGAGTATCTAAAAGTGAAAAGATCCATGCAGATGCTGCCAGATCTGCCAAACGAGTGCATGTCAAGCGCGTACCGAAAGGACCAACAAAACGACCACCCAAAGGTACGTTACAGCATCGATAAATGTTGGATCAAGAATTTGTGGCAATGAGCTACCCCCCACAACACTTTCCAACTGCACATGAATTGAAAGCTTAGCCTCCCAAAAATGCATTAGAAAAAATGGGGTATAGATCGTAGAAGGATGAATGCATGGATGTCCTGTAAAATAATCATAGATGGGACTGGGTACGGACAGTGGGGACGAGTATTATTGTTCTCTAAAGCGCACAGTCTTATGACACGGAAACAACTTAACGCATAACTGTAGTGTTCTCCTTTTTTTATCGCTCGATTACCAGTAAGAGCGAAGCGACCTAACTCTTGGCTGTCCCCGCTCAACGTGAGTGATATTTTTTTAAGTGACATTCATGATACTGCAGGATTCCTATGGATGGATGGTGAGTAGTGAGGTAAGAGATGGGTGGTGGGTAGAGAGGTAAGAGATGGATGGTGGGTAGTGAGGTAAGAGATGGATGGTAGATAGTGAGGTAAGAGATGGATGGTGGGTAGTGAGGTAAGAGATGGATGGTGAGTAGTGAGGTAAGAGATGGGTGGTGGGTAGAGAGGTAAGAGATGGATGGTGGGTAGTGAGGTAAGAGATGGATGGTAGATAGTGAGGTAAGAGATGGATGGTGGGTAGTGAGGTAAGAGATGGATGGTGGGTAGTGAGGTAAGAGATGATGGTGGGTAGGGAGGTAAGAGATGGATGGATGGTGGATAGGGAAGTAAGAGATGAATGGATGGTGGGTAGTGGCGTATGAATGTCTAGAGTTTCTTTTTCAATGATTTTTGTGCATCATAATTTGGACCAATTGTTATAAGATGATTAATGCAATATCTAAATAAGTTGCTTGTCCTGCCGGAAAGTACTACAAGCCGCTAGAGATCTAGATGATTTTTCTGAACACTTAGTAATATGTTGGTCATTGTTAGGTGGATAGGAATCCCGCTTACCATTGATTAGAATAACATATAACACAAGTGAGATGTTTTGGACATTTAAAAAAGAATAAAAAATATGGGGGGGGGGGGGGGTTATTGAGTAAAATGTAGCAGTGACTGCCATTTACACATTTATTTCTATAATGCGTGACCTGAAACCATGTGAATGGCTACACGTTGAATACAATAGGCTGAATGTACTAGCCTATATACATAGATACTGTAGCTATATCAGCTATTGCATAAGTGCATTCCCCTCTAAGGGGAAGCTATGGCTTTCCCGTGGGTAAATCTTCCCCAAAGGAACTGAGCATACCTCCGCGCATTAAACAACGTTTAATATCTAATCAAAGGAGTGGATCTTTCTGCTGTACATACATATACATCTCCATGTGCCACCTTGAAGCATGAACTTCCTATACGAGCTATATATTCAGTATAATATAATGCCTACTTCCTTAGGTTCTTGTCAAGGCACAACTGAAGTTTGAATTAATAACAAGTACTCATGATTATGGTAAGCATCATTTGTTGTACTCACTCTCCTGAGCTAGCGGAGCAGTTATGTCTTATCACTCAATAGAACAGCATCCTGCTTATGGATGCTTCTTTTCTTTAATAACAAACATGTAAGTGTATATAAATAGCGCGCTGAACTGTTGATACATTCAATTAACTCTACCGGCACTGTGAATAAGGTGATTAAAAGATACATTCTTTTTGCATATAAAGTAATCGCATGCAGCGCTGTATTATTTAGATTGGGTGCTCAATTGGACGTTTGACTGTCTTGCCGATCATAAATGTCCGTTACAGACCGAAAAAACTATATATTAAGCTAGGATATGCATTGGTGGATATATATCCTGCTACAGTACCGGCTCGCACAGCGGAAAAGTCACAGCTCGCAACAAAGGAAAATAAGGCATATTCATGGTGTTCACAGCGCAACCTCATCTATCAATATCAATCGATCTGGAACCCGCCCTTCACCAAATGAATTTTTATTGATGAAAGCGGTAAGGGTGTGCTATGAACACCAACAGCTTTCCCAACTCCACCATGAATATGCCTTATTTTCTGTTGTTGCGAGCTGTGACTTTTCCGCTGTTGCGAGCCGGTACTGTATACTATTGTTTATAGCAATGGTTATAGGCATATAGCAATTGCTAAGAAACATATGATTAGTGATTCTATAGATGTACTTAAATTTTCACAATGGTGAATATTCGCGGGCTTTCTAAAGCCATGTCCATTATTGTGCTATGCGCTACATGTAATCCGAAATTTATGGTATTCTAAATACAGGATGCTTCGAGTAGTACTGTTGACAGCTTTGTTGCTGGGTACAGCTTGGACCGCAACTGGTGCGCAAAACGAACAATTCGTTCCAAGTCGTCAAGATTCGGCCGACGAAGTAAATAATGCTTGCTCGCGTAGTCTTAAATGTATGCATTCAATGAGGATATTTTTCTTGCCGTTGACTTGCTTATATATCTATCAGTATGTACTGTGGGGGTTAGTAAGTGCTGCATTGGCTTTGAATTATCAAAGTTTGCGATGCACACACACACACTTTTATAAAGTCATCCGGTGAAATAAATAAAGGTAAATACGATTTGGCGTCTGCAGAAACAGGCGATGAAGTGCTACCAGTGGAGCTTCAGCAAGGTAGTGTGTGATCGATTTTGCCATAACCCATGGCCTCCGTTATTTTTACAGAGAAAATGTTTTTCCCCTTTCCCCAGATTATAATGCGCTAGTACGCGTGTACGGTGAACAGCAGGCCAAACAACAGGTATACGAACGCATGCAGCCATACTTAATTATTTACTTATAGTGATATTAATACGTACACTCATGCATGCACGTTGCTGCATACACTTTACATAGCCTGATCAACAACTGATCAGGGAAGTACTTAGCTGAGAATTATAGAATAGTGGTTAATTTTGTTTTTCCTCGATTTATGTTGAATAATTCCATCAACTATTATAATGAAAACTGTTTTCAGATCGTAAGTAACTTTGTATCGCCTCTGTGTATAATTACTCTGCCTATCCATTATGCCTTGCAACGAATGGGTATATTTCAGTTCTGGGGGATACCATTTGCAATTGTAAGTATTACTGTATACACCAATGTACTACTAGATATTGCAATATGACTTTTTAAAAATACTGAAATGAATCACATTTCCAGAAATTGATTGTGAGTTCTCCATGCTAAAATGCCGGTGCTATCATTACACATCTTTGATTTTTCCAATATAGGGGGTAAGAAATGTGCCATTAAAAAAAATTGCAATTTTTAAGTTGTATTGTACTGCTTGTCACGAACACTAATATGTAGGGCAAATTGGTGAGCATTTTGTATCAGTGTGTAGCATGTCATTACAGTGTTGCTGTTTTGTCAAATTCATATCACAGGGCGTAAGTTTCCATACTGAATTTGCAGCTGAGTTAACATAATCAAACACAATGAACATCGTTTTATGCAGGCAAAATTTGTGAGTATTAGTACATACATTTACTGTTTGATTTGCAATGTTTGTTTAGGGTGTAAGTCATTAACCTATTTTCTGGGTCAAGTATGCTCTCTGTCTCATTCAACTGATGTTGAAATCCACAGGCCAAATTAGTGAGTATTCTCAGAGATAATTTTATATTATATTTTCCAGCTATGTACTAATGTATCACTAATGCATATTTGTATCAAATCCATTTCTTAGGGAGTAAGGTTCTATTTTGAAGTTTTAATAAATTAAATTAAGGATTATTTTCATGACTACCAATCACGAACATGTTGATATTTTGAAGGCAAAATTTGTGAGTGTTGTTGAATATACACAAACACTTTGATTGCTTAATATATGATGCAGGGTGTAAGTTAATGACCTGTAGTTTGGATCAAGTGTACATTGCATCATTTCCAAAAACTGAATTGAGCAGGCAAAATTGGTACGTTTTCACATATTGTTTTTGAACTGTAAAAATCAGTGTTTTGCAGGGCGTAAGTTATTAATCTGTTGCCGAAACACACCTTTACTTTTGCAACAATGAAAATCATTGTATATAAATGCAGGCTAAATTTGTGAGTGTTAAATGTTAGTTTGTTTTTGTTCTAAATCAATACTTGAATGTTCTAGGGGGTATGTTTTCTAATCAGTTGCTTTGATGAAGCATAATACAAGATTCACACATGCTGAAAACTGTAGGGCAAAATTGTGAGTCTTCTAGATCAGTGCAACATATGATTGCAAAACAATTCTATGTTGCAGGGGGTAAGTCTCAATCCAGATGCTTTGGCTGAATCAAAGTAACATCTGTTGAAACGAAAAATTGTTTTCAGGCAAAATTTGTGAGTGTTCCTTCCACATTACACATTAGTAATTAGGATTTACGGAATGGTATATCTTATGCAGGGTGTAAGTTATTATCCTGTTGCCTGGATCAAGTCAACAGTGCATTATTCAAACAACCAAATGCATTTCAACTCATCTCATAGTCAAAATTTGTGAGTTTTTACTGTATTTCATTGAACTGTTTACATAACAATATCTGTTGGCAGGGTGTAAGTTACTACTTCTTTTCTTTGATTGATCATAACTCCACCTGAATATCATCTAATTTGCAGGCGCAATATGTGAGTGATTGAACATTAATGTCCATTATGTCTAGGTGCTGAATCCCATAATGTATATAGGGCGTAAGTTTATATATGAATCAAGCACAATCTTAGCAACAACATGCCTACAAATGGAAACATGCAGGGCAAAACTGTGAGCATTTTATATTAGTTTTGACATTATACGTAATACAAAAGTCCATTCTGCAGGGGGTGAGTTTCTATCCTAATTCTTTAACTGAGTCTCGATAACTATTGCAATAAATGTCAACAAAATAATCGTCAGTCATTTCTTGTGAGTGTTACACATTAATGCATTGTCAGTTTGAGGG